>JAUMHE010000048.1:21189264-21225667 GCA_032359235.1 Enteromius mattozi
AAATGATTTTAGCAAATGGCTGCAATATAACAAAGAGTGAAAAATTTAAGGTGGTCTGAATACTTTCCGTACCCACTATATATGTAAAATTATTAATAAAAAATTTCAAAATATTAATAAAAACTATAACATTATGGCAGTAATACTAAAATAACACTGCTAAATTTCAACTTAATTATTAAAAACTTTAAAATACATGCCACGAGTTTAAAGCAGAAATTATATTAAAGTATATTTTAGTTTACAAGAAATGTGAGCCATTGCATTTGGCAGCAAAAATAATATAAGCAATTTAAACATGACATAATTTAGTACTTAAGTTCTAATTCAGTCGACAAAGGTATACTATTATTTATATAACATGCATTTATTATAAATTAATATATTAATATATTAGCATGGAGTTGCCTGAAACCATTACATCCAGTTCACACTTAAATATATAGAGGTAATATACAGTTTGATGTATATTACCTCTATTATACTTATTATACTATTTTCTAAGTGTTAAAGTGTACCATCAGAAAGGTTGGAACTGTGGATATTATAGATATTAAAGTTGTTTAAAGCTGCAGTATGCAATTTCTATATCACTAGTGGCTCCAAACTAGTTAAATATATTTATGTACATTAAAGTAAATAAATTGATTGCTTTTTTCTATTGCATTCTTACATGCACAACCTTCCTGTAGTTCCTCCTGTGAGCAGCAGGTGGCAGCAGTGAAGAGTCAGTACCACACAGGTACAGCTATGATGTTGCTTTAGTCTAACACAGACTATCTTTACACGTGTCAGTCCTCATTAGTGATGTGTATGTGTCGCCTTACCGCCAGTATCTTATCGCCGATCTGTAGTCGCCCGTCCTTATGAGCCGCTCCTCCCTCGATGATCTTTGTGACGTAAATGCTGTTGTCCCCAGGGATGTGCTGGTTCCCCAAACCACCTGCTATACTAAAGCCTAGCCCTGGGACAGTAAAGGCAAGACATTTCTCTTTATGAACAGAGCTTTCAGTTCTCAATTTGGATGTTTCTATGATAAAACCATAATGATGACAGAAGAGTAACATTACCATTGGAATCACTTTACAATTTGGCTTTAAGGCGCTTGAGCATTTAAAGTGGAAAAGATAAAACTGCAGTGCATGCATATAATAAACAAAACTTTACCATGCATCATTATAGTTATCTTGGTAACACTATTTTACGGTTACACCTATTAGTTGCTTGCATATTACTAGAATATAAGCCATTTATTAGTGCTAATTCAGCACATATTAATGCCTTATTCTACATGACCTTATTCTAAATCCCTAATCCTACTCAATACCTAAACTCAACAACTACCTTACTAATTATTAATAAGCAGCAAATTAAGAATTTATTGAGGGAAGTCATAGTCAATAGTTAACAAGTGTTACCTATTCTAAAAAACCTAAAAGTGATTCTAGAGGTATCGTTTCTCTGTGCCTTTATCGTTCTAGTTGTGTTGTGGACTCTGCTATTCTTTAATAACTATATCTTTATTGTTATCTTTATAGCTATCGTGCTTGGTGTGAACAGGTCTTAAGTCATGTTGTAAACAAAACTTTTGCTTTTGTGTGACTTTGCATTTGCGTGACTACAACAAAATTAATGTTGTTTTGGCAAACCAATGATCACTCAATGCATCTTATATAATCACATATGTTTTATTACTATAACCATAAAGTCTATACCTTTTGGCCCTTTAATGAGCTTGATTTCGGTGACTTTCTCAGCAATGGGTTTCCTGCGTAATACATAAAGTCTGACGATAGCGCCTGC
The DNA here is from genome assembly GCA_032359235.1 of Enteromius mattozi. Taxonomy (NCBI): domain Eukaryota; kingdom Metazoa; phylum Chordata; class Actinopteri; order Cypriniformes; family Cyprinidae; genus Enteromius; species Enteromius mattozi. The sequence continues at coordinate 21,191,068 of JAUMHE010000048.1, forward strand.
CTCCTTGAGAGCCTCCACCGCCTGACTGTGGGTCACCTCCCGAACATCAACATCATTCACGAAGAGAATACTGTCATTTACTCTAAGACAAAGAGGGAGAAATGGAAATAAGGAATTAATAATGCAACATCTGTGAGAAGCTGTCAGTGCTCAGCCATATATGAACCTTTGAACTGACAGCGGCCTCAGTTTATTTCTCTTTTTTTTCTTTTCTGGTAACATCTGGCAGTACTGGCATACAAGATACAAATGATGTTATGTTCAAATTATATTAAGCTGAATTTGACTGTCTAGAGAGATTTTATTTCTTACAGAATACACAACCACACAGCTAGTATACTGTGTGTTTACAGACTGCAGCATGTTAAGGCAGTATTTACACATGAACAAACTGGACTAAAATTTGGCCGTTCTGAAATTATGGACATCAGGCAATAACCATGGCCTTTGGCTGACTGTCAGAGGAGTCAACTCTGCCTTGTTTCAGCTCCAGAATCCACTGACATACTTGTCAATGTATAATAAAAAACAAGTTTTCAATTTCATCCTGCATGCTGTTTTTTTTTTTCTACATCAAAAATATTGTTATTGGATGGTTTATGGGTTTCAGCATATTTTCTCTTTCTGCTAAAAACTGGAAATGTTTTTTATCACATTACAGAAGCTCTTGCTGTTTCAGTTTTTGTTTGGTTTTTTCCCCCCCCACTAGTTTCATGGAGTACATGTATTTTAATATGTATTGTGCCAAGTTTTGTATTTATGACTTTCAGTTAAAAATCATAGTAATAGAAGAAACTTAGTTTTCCAAAACTTTAAATCATTTGAATCAACTGCAAAATAATTCACTGTACAAAACAATTCACAAACCGATTGCAAACAGTCAGTTAAATCTATTAAATGCAATGTACAAATCACTGAACATCATTAACCTAATAAAGCCTGCTGTATCATATTTGATAGATACTTTTTTTGGAGGTACGTTTATTTGATCATCTTTCAATAAGTATTGAATTGCCTCCATCATTGTTGTTTTGTCCTACACAATAAAAACTACAGAGCTTTCATCATAAAACTAAGCACTTAAACATAATTTTTCTAAGACATTTTATTGGGAGATAAAGATTGACAACTGATATTTATATGCATTTTATGCAAGTAGTCTATTATACTGCCCGGTACAGTGTACTAAAGATAGCATTACATTTTACATTACAAGCTAAATAACATTTGCATATTTTTGCTTAGTTTGAGTATCTAAATAAAACAGAGGTGTTTTAAAGCTCCATATCATACTACATGACAAATAATATATACACAATTTATGAAAAAAAAAATTGCCTATTGCCTAAAAATTCTGATTTTTATATTATTTCATATGTAAGGGCTTTACAGGGTTAAATATGAAGTGTCTGTATAATATTTGTTTAATATAAATACAATTTGTGTTTTATTAATTTGTAGTGCTTATTTTATGTTTTTATGTACAGTTATTAAAACTGAACCTACATTACAAAACTGACCAGAGATCAGTTTCATGGGATCACCAGATCAGAGGTGAATCCTTGTGATGAATCATTGCATTGAAACGTTTTGAGTTTATGTTTGATCAGTAGGAAACGTGTTAATAAAATCGCATCTGCCAATTTGAACATAGCCACCAGGAACATATATAAATATTTATAAAACAGTTAACAGGCACAATGTGTCACTGTTTTAAAATGCGCTGAAATATGTGATTCAGTTTGACATACTTGTTTGAAACACTTTGGTGAAACACCATGTGCTTTGTGTTCGCCCATGACATTTGATTCTGACATTTGTTGTCTTGTTTTTGCCTTATTTGGGTAATTCTTGTTATATCATGCTTTGAGATTTGAAAGCTACGGGGGAGGGTGAGATTAAAGTTTGGCTTGTTCTTTACACAAAGCTATTGTATGACTTTAGAAGATTTGTATTATAGTACATGAGTCATTTTACAGCACATTTTGTCCTTAATAGAGTTCAACAGCACCGGGCCCCATACACTTTCATTTTATGTAGAAGAGCAGCCAGGACATTATACTAAACGTCTTCTCCACAGAAAAAGAAAAACTGATATAAGTCATGAACAACACTTGATGAAATAATAGTAATTCTTAGATGAACTGTTTAATACAGCAGCATTATGCAACTGGAATGATGTTTATGATGGTACAGTAAACTATACCATGTTCGCTTTTTACCTGTTCTTTTCTCAAGCAGAGCACTTTCTCACAGAGCTCAACACCATCTGACAAAAGACATTTCGCTGAAACTGACAACTCGACAAAACACCACAAATATTCCTTAGCTTTCAGAAGTGCAAATGCAGCACTAGCTGTGCTGTCATCCAGAAACATAAAGCAGAGATTACAGAGAGTGGGAGTATAAGTGCCATCATGCCATGACTGACTGTCAATACAGCTTTCTGGAAATAACTGCTCATAAATATTCATTGTAAAGCCCTCTAATTACCACTGACCACCAAGAAAGTAGAAAAACAGAATTAAGGTATTTTTTATGTCTTTTTTTGTCAATTTTGTCAGCTCTAGTCTATTTCTTAGTCTACATGGACTACAACAACTTATCCACACACTGTAAAAACACTACACAGAACTGAGCTGGAAAACAGGTGAAGGCCTTTTAATATAATTCTTAGAACTCTCATTTCAGGTCATTCATGTGTATTCATGCTGTAGTTAAGTTAACAAGTTAACAGCCTTTTTACTGTAACATTTTAAGCATTTTTTCTGTAAAAAGTTCATGTATGTGTGTCAGGTTAAACACAAGTTGATGTGAAAGAGGAATTAACTATGTAAGTACTTGCAGTGCAGAGAATGAAGATACATAAAGTATCTTTTCACTACATGTACTACATTACTACATGGAAAATGCTTCTGTCTCTCTAAACTACAGTCCATTTGGTCCCAGAACTGCCATTAGTAATGAAGCCCGACTGTCTGCAGAGAAGAGCAGAGGACGGCATAAAACAGCTGACAGTTCATCAGCTCTGAGAGTGCATGCATGTGTGTGTGTGTGTGTGTTTGACTCAGGCTGTGTGGTTTAAGAGAACAGTTCCCTCATCATTAACTAACCAACACTTCACTACAAACCCATATGATTTTGATGAACAGATTGAAATAAATCATAATTCACTGACAGTCTTCACCTCCAATGAGCTGTGAAGCACTCCAGCACCGATCACTCATACTGCTGCGTTAATTGGATTACTGACTAGATTTGACTCTATTCATTTGGATCAACATGATGGTGAGGAAATAATGACAGAATTTTCATTTTCGTGTGAACTTACCGCTCTCAAGCTGCTATTTCTGTCTATCCCCTTTCTCTTTCTTTGTCTCTCTGTTTTACTTTCAGTGCTATTTCTGTCTGCTTAATTTCTCCTGCAATGTGAGTGAATTTGTGTGCAAACGCGCGTGTGTGGATGTGCTGGAATGCTCTGGGGTAAAACTGCATTTGTTAGCAGGAACCCCAGCTGGTCCCATAATAAATGCATCACTAGTACATCCACGGAGATATTTAACTGCGGCTATGTGATTATGAATGTGAGCATACATGTCAATATACAGTACACATACAGTGACCAAACTTTTAAAGCTGCAGTCCATAGCATTTGATGCTCTAGCGATTAATAAACAGAACTGTTTGCGTCTTGAAGAAGAAGAACATTGTAGCCAGAGTTATTTCTCTCTGTTTATGTCTATAACGAATCACACAGGTACTACTTTAATGCAGCTTTGAGTCTACACAAAAAATAAGGTAAAAGAATACAAACTGTACTACACTTATGTGATCAGAAGATCACAATAGAGACCGTTAAATCAAATTTACAGGTTTACTGGTTTTAGCTCAACAATGGTTTCTCCAAAATGTTGAGCATGTGTTCACGGTCGCCAGGTTGGGAAGATTAAGTAAACCACTGGGCAGAAAAGGATTTTCGAAAAACCTCTGATTGGGGGATCTAAGCTCTTGGCATCTGGCAACCACAACCATAACAGCTTGTGGAGGCTTTTTACCAATGCAAGATAACGCAAATGTCAAATAAAATTAATAAAAGTGAAAAATAAATACAAGTTACAAATGAACCTATTTTCAGTATAAATACCCAGCTGCCAGATATCGCAGACGATCATAATTAAAAAATCTTGATAACGATTAAAATACTTTTCATTGTGCATCCCTACTCAAGTTATATTTAAAATAAATGAATGTCATTGCATTAGGCAGAACATATCAAAGCAAGTGACATTCATTTCAAAGAAAGATGCAGTACTTTAATATATTTCACAAAAAGAGAAAACAAATAATATTACCTTTTGTAATGACATTATGCTGTACATTTATAAATGTGACTTTTATATATAAATAAGTATATATAAGTGTAAATACTTTCTGGGGCCATTGTATATACAACTAACATCCAGGCTGTGTGTTACCTGAGTCTCCCGTCTTGTGCAGCAGCTCCTCCTGGAATGATCTTGGTGATGAAGATGCTGGGGTCATCTCCGACATGAGGGTTATCTGTCCCTCCGGCGATACTGAAGCCTAGCCCAGAGTTCCCCTGCAAATACACACACACACACATCAGGCTCATTTGACAGAATGAGAGTCCCTCATTTACATCCCCTGAAGCTCTGCCATGGGTGCCAACATATATTCACGTGTATTTATTTAGCTTTAGACATCAAATGCATTTTATTAACACTGAAACATGTTATTTATTCATTGTAAAACAGAATATAATGGAAGTAATATACTTGATATACTTAATTATATACAGATTTTGGGGTGGGGGCATTTTTGACTATGATAACAGGACAGTTTAGCGTTAACAGGAAGCAAAGTGAAAGAGAGAGGGGACGGGATCGTCAAAGCTGGAATTCGAACTCGGGATGCTGTATGTCATCGCGCTGCCCACAAAGCTATCAGTGCAGAAATATAGTTGTTTGGTAAAATAAGCATGAAATGAATGTATTGTTTGTTGACACTTTACTGCATGTTAATTGCAATTAAATGAAAATGTATTTGAGTTTAAATTTGTTTCACTAGTTCTTACTTACTGGTGATTAATCAAAAAGGCAAAGCTGGCTTGGCGTGCTGTCTGAGGAGAGGACTCAGGGTTCGGCGGGCTCCCGAGCCCTAGGGTTATGAACCCTACTGGGCTCGGGGAAGTGAGAGGTTTGCTGCCCGGTCCGAACCCTGCGTGCCCCTCCGGAGGAGGAGTAAAGTCGGAGGAGTAGGGGAGGAGGAGGGATGCTTAGATCGAGATACTGAGGGAAATGGGCTTGTACTATTTATAGGAAGTATCTCTAGCTTTGATTGGGTGATGAGATACTAAGATGATTAGCGGGGAGGGGGCTGATAATTACCTGTGCGTACTCCTCCCGAAATTTGTTAGCAAAACATCATTTAATGCAATAAGGTGAACTTAAGAGCGCTTTTGAATCCCCTTGTGTACATTTTCATATATAATTTCATACTAATTTAATTGTCTTAAGTTAAATGTACTTGAGTAAAATGTACTTCTTAACATACAGTTTTTATGGTAAACTAAAATATATCTTAAAGTAATTTCTATTAAAAGTGTAGGCTATGCCATGTATTTACTTGCACATTTCTAATGAAGTTGCAATTATATGCATTTAAAATATATTGAAATGCCATACTGAATAGCACACTAAAGTTAGATTAGTTTATAATACAATTATAATCCAAGTACTCCAAAATATACTTTTTAAGATTTGAAATATAATAAATATAACTAAATATAACTAAGAATAGTTCTTTTTAACAAGAATATGTAAAATATTACTCTTACAAAATATTACTTTATATTAAAAATATAAAAAATACCCTGTCAAACTGAAAACAGCTAATGGTTATGTCAAAAAATACAGGACTGTAATTGTTAGCAAGATTACCCTTTCCAACGTAATCTCTTCATATTCAATCTCTCCTTCAGCTCCATTGACCTAAAAGACAACACAAGCACAATGTCAGAACCTCTAAAACATGACAGCATTATACAGTAACAGACATGCAAATATCTATATTTACTAACACTAGAGTTAGGGGTTTCTACATCATTCTTATTTAGCTATTACTCAGGGAAAATTATGGTTAGGGTTAGATTTAGTGGGTTATGACCTTTTAAATAGAAATGTTATTCCAGGATTAGGGGTGCGCGATATATATCGTTTGTGATAATATCGTAATTGTTGTTTTAACGAGGTGTGATTTGACATTATGGAGTATTATGCTAAAACCGTCCAAAACAGCCCTACGTGAAGCCTTGACAACTGTGCGTAATTAAGATACTTACATTTTAAAGGCCATGTTAAATTTCGTCAACAAAAATAATTCCAAATAATTTTTGAAAAATGGCTTTATAGGGGTAAAAATGCCCATAAAAGGTAGAAGTCAATTTAAACTTATTGGTAAAAGAAATGACCACAAGACAGAATATGAAAATTATCAAAAAAAAATTTGGAGTCAACCGTCTATGGTAGCCCTTAAGATACCAGTACAATAACTCACTCAGCAAAATATCGTCTAATTATCATTATTGAGGATGAACAAATCATTGCAAAATCACATCGTCCCAGAACCCAAAACTTGGTATGTGGTTGCTAGGGTGTTTTGAGCTGCAACAATGGCGCTGCGGGTGGCTGCCAGGGCATTATTATTATTATCAATGTCAGGGTATTCTTGATTTGATGTGTCTTTCATGTCTGCTCCAGACATGATTATTTTTAGCTCTGAAGACTAAAACATGCATAATAATACTTACATAAGGTGAGCCATCCAGTGTGTCTGTATTTACCACAACTGGTGGAGAGTTTGCCTGCAGGAGAAAAGAGAGAGAATGTTCAGCGCAGTGCTTATTAGACATAATGACTATGTCTGGAATACACCACGGTACTACTTGTACTTAATTTGCTGGACACAGTATGCATACTGTGCACAGTAAGCAACTTTTCTGTATGCATGCTGAATATCTTGACCCACTGCTGTTCAAAAGAAAAATTTTACTGGCCCCAAACTTTTAACTAGTAGTCCACAATTTTATGACAACTAGACACCATTCACCAAAGTAGACATGCAATGTTATGTGACAACTATATGTGCATTTTACAGTAGGTAGTCTAACATATTTACAGTATAAGCAGTAAACCAGTATTATATTCAAAACAGTTTAACAGTTTTGCAGGTCTTTACATTGAAAACAAATTAAAATCCAACATTACATAAATCTACAACATGCATGATCCTCTATTACAACTTACACATACTACAAGCTTTTATAGCTGTAACATCTGCTAACACTTCTATTGGTTTCCAATAAATGTGATTAGAGACACACACACACACAAACAAGCACTAATGCCCTCCAGTCCAGTTCCAAACTACTGCCTTTTATTACAGGGCGCTTCAGCCGCCCACATGATCACATTAACACACACTCAACTACACACGCTGTCAGAAACTCATTCAAGTGCTCACTGCCCCACGGCTTCGATTGTCAAATGAGAGACACATCTGAAAGAGATGAGCATTTCCATGCAGCCACAGGGAGAAGGAGTGTGTGTGTGTGTGTGTGTGTGTTGTGTGTGTGCACAGTGGGCGAGCTCTTCTGACCCTCAGCATCTAATATGTAAACTAAACAAACATTTCAATGGCTGTCTGGTTCAATACACATGCACATCCTTCGTATACTGAGCTACGTCTAAAGACAAGTGTGCATGTAGTAGGTGTACTAAATGTCAAATCTTCTTCAAATCTATATTTAAAAAACTGCAGATAATATAATGTTAATCATATTAAAGACCACTGAAGTATATTTAAAAATTTAAAGAATAATCATTTTGGTTAAACTTTATTTTAAGGTGTCCTTGTGACAGTGTAATTATACATTTAAATACTGAGTAATATTAATTAACTACATGTACTTACTTTATGGTTAGGGTTAGGGTTTGGCTTAAGGTTACTTGCATGTAATTATGCATAATTAAGTGTTATTATAATAGTAAGTACATGTAATATGTGTAAAAAGGACACCTTAAAATAAAATGTTCCCCACTTTCATGACAGTTTCTTAACAGTTAAAAGTTAAGAGATGCTTTAAATCTGTATTATTAAGAGACATTTTTAAATAATTTTTAAACACTCTTTTGCCAGTTAATTTGAACTAATTTAATATTACATTCATATTTAAATGTGCAGTTCCCTCTATAAGTATTGGGAGAGTAAGAACAAAATTGCTCTGTTTGCTGTGGATTCAGTAAATTTGTAAATATGATTAAAAATAAACAGTTTTATTGTCACAGTACTTAATATGCATACATCAGATATGACCTTATTCTACATCCCTAATCCTACCCCAGACCTAAACACAACAACTACCTTATCAACTATTAATAAGCAGCAAATTAAGAATTTATTAATTTTATACAATTTAAAAGTTGTAGTTAATAGTTAATGAGTGTTATCTATTCTAAAGTGTTACCGAAAATGATATTACAAATAACATTTATGTATATTTGTGATGCAATCTAGGAAAACCCAACACATGGTGAAATTAGGTTTTAATTTGATATGATTGGTTCAAACCCTTTCCAAAACGTTTGTCCATAGCTTGAACCAAACAAAAGTTATGCCTTTCTGAAGCTGGCTGATAGCTATGATTTTCAGAAATGGAATTTTGAGAAAAGCGGGTTTAAAGTTTCACTTTCACTTCACGGGTTTAATGAGAGCTGTAGCGCTATACTGCGTCATTAAACAAACAGACTAAAGTTACCCTGAAGAGGACAGTTCTATGTTGTTCATCATGGGCATAGTCTCTGAACATAAATAGTGAGAAAAGTGAGCACAGCACAACTGTTCACACACCTGTGCATATCACACAACATTGGACTCTAGTAACTTCATCATTCAAACCTTAATCTCTGGGTGTGAAATAGTCCTTTTTTAACTTTGTTTAGGGCTCTGACATCACCAAGTTTGAGCAGATTGAGACAAGCAAGATCGTTTAAGTGTGCAATTATTTCAGATTGCACTGTTTTTTTCACGATATAATAAAAGATAAAGTTTGTTTACACAGGACTGGCGGGAAATGTGCATTGATACACCCTAATTAGCTTATGTTGTTTATTTTGATAGGTTTACTCTTTCTGTGGTGTTAAGAGTAAGCACCTCCGCAGCGCATTCTTTACATAAGACAAAGACACAGCTTTTCTGCTTACTTCAATAAATTATTTTTCTGCACTAAACAAGTGAATTTTGGCAAGATATATTCATAGATGATAGATGACAAGAATAATAATTTAATAAAAACCTTATTTTGTATATATTTAAGTATATTATTTATGTAATAAGTGCTCTATGCATTTTCACAAAGGTAAACAGCAATGTAATGAATTTTCATTTCAAACAGAAAGGGTACAAAATATCAAATAATCAAATAATAATACCATGGTATTTTGATATATAATGGTACAGTATTATTTTCATATACCAAATGGTACTAGAAAGGTACTTCAAAGATTTGTACAGCATTACCATCATATACCATCGAAAACACCATTTTATTACTAATATACCCCCGCATACTTCATATGATTCATTTTACAATGGAACACCATACTGGCTACATTCTCGTGTTTATTGTGTAGTTTATAATTCATATCTCTAGTGCTAACCCACTGTAGACCTTCTGCAGCCCACCAGATTTACAGTCTTGAAAGATGAACAGAGAGCATTTCAGTACAACAGCCAGAGCCCTGTGCAGCACATACACAAGAAAAAAAAAGATGGCCACAAATTAAGATTTAATTCCCACAATTTTCTACTTTGCAGAATGTGCTTTACTAATCGGTTCCCTTTTTTCAAATTAAGTTAAATAGAGACAATAGTTTAAAAGGAATAGTTCACCCAAAAATGAAAGATTGGCAGAAATGTAGCTCACCAATGGATCCTCTGCAGTGAATGGGTGACGTCAGAATGAGAGTCTAAACACCTGATAAAAACATCACAATGATCCACAAGTGACCCAAACCACTGCAATCAATTTGTTAATGACTTGCTGCATGTTTATAAGTAACAAATTCATCAAGACATCAAGTCACTGCTTCTTAATGAAATACGAATCCTCTATCCATAATACACTGTAGCTTTATCCAGTGATATCCAGACTTGTCTAAATCAGGACAGAAAATTGCATATTTAGTTCGACAATTAATTCTTTTAAAATGTATTAACTTTAAATGTCAAGTCAAATCACTAATTAAAATGACATGAAAAACATAAAAAAAGGAAATTTGACCATTTTGGTCTCTAAATGTCTTCAGAATTTAGCACTCTTGGGCAGTAACTCACAGCAAAAAACAAACTGTGACCCATCAGTTGAGAAGCCTATGTGCACATTGCATGCCAGACAGCTATTTTAATGTGTCCCTCTGCACTTATAAATGAATATCAATCACATTTACAGTAAATATACCTACACCAGAATCCTACCAGGTAATGGAATAAATATGTAAAACTTTCGCTCTTTTCAAAAACACTGAACAGTACACTTGCTAACTTCAACTTAGTATCAATGCATGACGTAATCAGTAAAGCACTCTAATGCACTGCTGACAAGGTGAAAACACCACCCACATGAATTATGTTGCTAACACAACAAGACATTCATTCATCCACCTGGAAAAGCCATCCTCAAAGAACACACATTTACTCAAGAGCTCATGTGAGTGCATTAATAAAATATGATCTTCATGTTTTTGCCTTTAAACCTTCTGGTTCACTTGTTTTACAGAATTCCATTTGCTTTTCAATGAATGTTCTTTTACACACAAAAATATATTTTGAAGAATGTTGGAGGAGCTACTGACTTCCATACTGTAAAAGTCAGTGGCTACCGTCAAATGTTTGGTACATTCTTTAAAGAAATGCAATCATGTTTGGAATGACATGAGGATGAGTAAATGATGACATAATTTTCATTTTGGGGTGAACTGTCCCTTTAAGAAAGGAAGGTAAGCGAGAAGCTGGATTGAATCTTGGTGAGTGGGTGGTAATGTTGCACTCTTCTCTCTCTCTCTCTCTGCTCTGTTTTTCACTGGATTTCTCTGCACCTTATTCCCCCTCATCTTCCTCTCAGCTCTCCCTCGTTGGTTCTCTGGTTTCTGGTGATTTGTTGTGCTGCAGTAGTCTGTTGATTAGCATGCTCTGTAGCTAAACCATGAAATCAGCCTCCTACCCTCACATCATTTCTTCTCTACTTCTCGTTTCATTTTGCCTTTTCTGTCAGTTCCTTCACCAAGTTTTATTTCCCAAATGCACTTTTTTACATTAACAGTGATGACAATGATGGTAATAAAGACATAGATGTAGCAGACAAGGATTTCCAAAACGTTACATAACCAGAGTATTTCTATCTTGCTACAGGGAAAATGAGCACAGACTTACTCACTAACACACTAACACAGCCTCATGTAGGAGTCACATCTGTCTCTTTTGATTCAAAAAAAAATTCAACAATGATTAAATATAATTATCATTGGGGAAAAAAAAGAATAAATAAATGAAAAAAGATTTATTGATGCACAAGCTAACTATTTGCGTTTAAGCAATGAAAGGATGTGCATTTTACCATGTTTGGTATGTTTTACAGGTCTTAGGCATGATGAGAGGCATATTAAATTTAATGTGAATTTTCATGACAATTTAATTTCGCTTTGGGGATTAATAAAGTATATCTAATTTAATCTAATCTAAAATAATTTACTATTAATAAGTGTAATAAACAAATTTTCAAGCTTGTAACACATGTTTGTGATGGAATAGGAACAAACGTGTGTCTTTATAGTCATTTCATTGCTGCTTTTGAATAATTAACTTGGAGTAGCATTTAAGTTAATTTATAAATGTTTCTCCTATCACATTTATTTTATTATTTTCACTTATTACAACTTTAAGTAAACCATTAACCCATAGTAAACCATATCCCACCATCCAATGTGCTCACAGTGACTTTTTATTTTTCTGTGTGGCAAATAAGCAGGTATCAAACAGAATTTGTGTCCAACAAAAGGTCACACTTTATATTACAGTAGGTGGCCCTACTATGTACTTACATCAAAAAATAAGTACAATGTACTTATTGTGTTAATATTGTATTGCAAGACACTTTTGCTGCTACTGAGGTGGGATACGCGTATGGTTAGGGACAGGTTTGGTGGTATGGGTAAGTTTAAGGATGGGTTAAGGTGTAAGGGATGGGTCAACAGTGTAATTATAAATGTAAATACAGAAATGAATTACAGATGTAATTACATATAGGTATTTTTAAAAATATAAGTACAAACAGATGTAAAAACAGATGTACCAAATGATTAATTTAAATGTAAGTGCATAGTTATTAAGGCCACCTAATATAAAGTGGGACTTTCAAAGATTTCAAATAAATCCTACTCTTTTAAACTTTATATTTAAAGAAGCAGCACATCTATCATTGATAATAATCAGAAATGCCTCTTGAGAAGTAAATTAGCATATTAGAATGATTTCTGAAGGATCATGTGACACTGAAGATTGATTATGTAATGATGCTTAAAATTCATCTTTGCATCACATGAATAAATTATATTTTAAAATTAAAGTAGAAAAAATATTTTTTATTTTATTTTTATGTTTTAATTGTACACATTTTTCACATGATTACTGTATTTTTCATCAGCTTTGGTGAACTAAATAGACTTCTTTCAAAAACATGACAACTCTTGCTGAAAATGTTGACTGTTAGTAAAAATCAAGCTGTACTGAAGGTCAGTGTTGTGTAGAGATGAATCGTTTGTTTGTGGGAGGGTAAAAACAGCACAGCTGTCTGCTGTTCACACTAGTCCTCTCATTATAAGAAACATCTGTTTATTTTTCCACATTCTCCAGCCTTATTTCTCTCTTTCTCTCCACCTCTCTTCACTTTAAGACAGCTTGATAATTGCAACCTGCAATTTATCCATGTCACAAAAAAAGATATGGACAAAAGAAAACCTCTAGAAAAAAGTAAATACACTGAGGAGACATGATGTAATCCATGTCCATGAAAGCCGGTGTTGAGTACTAAAATTAGAGTGCTTGTGCCTTTCAGCCTCTTTTAATGGGTAAACAAGTCATGTTGTCTTCATTTTGCTCCATATACTCCATAAATATAAAGTTTACACAGACACAAACTGGGGTGAGTTACCTGTACAACAACTGAACTATACAGTAGATGGAGAAGATGATTGCATCTCTTTCTCTTACAGATCATTCTTTTTGCCTTGAAAGACTTGAAATATCTTGAATCAGTAACAATAAAATTTCTTTGACTGTTGTGTCTGCATATTGATGCCAAATATTTCACAATGGAGTGAGAATGTTTTGGCATTAAAGTATATTTTAGTTTACTATAAATGCCTTTCACTGTTCAGTCATACACTTTAACCATATTTCAAAGCAGCTATACAAGTTATGAGCATTTCTGCATTATAATTAAAAGTGATCTGTAAAAACAAATATTTTGAAGTATATTACAAGAAAGCACTATTTAAATCTTCCTACTTTCATGCAGAAAAAATGTTTTTGCTATTTTTTTGTAATTATATGTAAAATTAACAAGCAATTTCAGAAAGAAAATTGTTTATACAAAAATGGATTTGGTTGTCTGCTGTGAGACTGTGAGAAATGCGGCAAACGGAGTGATACAAATGCTGAAACTGTTCCTGTGACTGTACTTTGTGAATATCTCATAGCTAGAAAGACCTCTTAGCCATTCAAATTTCAGAACCAGAACAAACTGTTGTGTAAGTCCAAATATTAAGAACATTTTGATTCTACATTTCATTACAATTTAAGTTTAAGTGAGAAAATGGCTGTTGCAACCCTACCCAGTATATCTTAAAGATCTTCCTCTTTACTGTAACTGTAGACTATGCAGAGCTCATCAAGCTAGTGCAGACAGCATGGTTACAGCCCTACAAGAAGATGGAGAAACCCCCAAAGAATCCTGCTGAGACGACCAGCTCAGCCTGAATTCCCATGGAGCGATGAAGCTGACTGAGTCTTGCTGATTAAGCTAGTTGAGAAGCATCCACAGCACAAATATGGTGTCTTTATGATCGTATCACCCAAGAAAAACATAGTCATGCTAGTGAAATGCTCATACTCTGGCTTCACAGTTACAAGTTGGGATCTTACCTGGTAATATGTTACCAAACTGAAACTAAAAGGTAAAGAACATGAATACATAAACTGTAATGTAAGTACTGAGCACTAGTGGTGCCTAACATGAGAAATACAAAAGCATGTGTAATACATGTTATTTTCCAGGTCCAGACCTCTCTCATCATTTTCTGTCCTTTCTCTATTTGTCTGTGCACTATTATAATAATGGAATCTCTTTGTGCTGACAGCCACCCGAACCAGGATTTTAAAACATCACTTCATTAAACCACTAATAAATTTGAAAAGTTCAAAATGAACAATTTCCATAAACAACTTCAAGCCATACTTTCATGTCTGATGCACAAATTCAGTATGGTATGCTTTACACTAAACTTTTTAAATGGGAACAGTTGCATAATTGTAATTTGTTCTGCTTGACTGATTTCTTCAATAGTCCAGGGGTGGATTCATCTAGATCTCAACAGCCCCTTGGTTTCACACCAGTCTCAGCTGAATTTAACTCTTACATTATATTACAAAATTTTGACACTGGTATATAAACTTACTGGTGGTAACACCCTTTCGGAGAAGGGAGAGTTGAGAGGGGGTCAGGACGCTTTTAAGTTTCGGACTTGGTGTTAGGTTTTACAAGAAGGATAATTGTCAGTTGCACATACATCTTATACTGTTCACTTTGAAATGAATGCTATGAAGAAGGATTCATTATTATGAACGAAAAGCACAACAACAATAAGTGACAAACTAACTTAAATAGCGTTTATTCACAAAAACGAATGAGATATATCGCTAATAAATTCACGTGATCAGTGAAACTGGCTCCTGATGTAACATGCATCATGGAACACGGATGGCAAGAACATGGAAGAGAAGAAAATATTGAATAAAGTATTTTTTTAGTTTTGTTTTCTTAGCTTCATAAAATTAAGGTCCACTGATGTTTTGTGGACCTTTCTGGGTAGTTGCATTGCTGTGTATGTAGGGTCAGAAAGCTCTCAGATTTCATCAAAAAATTTGTGTTGTGAAGGTGAATGAAGATCTCCGAATGACAATTAATGAGAAAATGGGTGAATTACCTACTAATATGTACCATTTAGGGTTAATAAGGTACAGAGATGCATCTTTTAGCTTTTGTACATTAGGTGAGAGTTCCAGTGACAGTTTTGTTAATTTCTTTCTGAGAGTGCGAGCTCTGTAAACTGTAAAAAAAAAAAAAAAAGTGTCCACGAGCTGCGTTGGATACTTGGTTTAACCAATCTTTCTGTCTGTCAGTCATTTTGCACATTCACAGAGTAGCACCTACTGTATAATAAACAGGAAGCTGAGAGTGCTCTAGTTAATGAGGATAATTCAAGTTAAGCTTCATACACAGTTGTCAGTTTGTCGTGCCAAAACGTCTCCTCTGTTTAAAACAGTATCTGCTTTGTAGACGTTAGATTTTTCTGTTATTATATTACCAGGTCATCATTACCATCAGCCTTATTTCTCTGGATGATGTAAACATATGAACTGTTACTGCAGTCAGTATGTTAGTAAATCAAAAGAAGATTTTAAAAGATTCACTCTCTCTGTCTGTGTTGATGAATATGTTTGCATGGCAACAAGGTACTCCTACACTCGCGTGGGTTAAATATCGGCTGATCTCAGCCACATGCATCACACGTCACACAGCACACCGATGTAACGGCTCATCTGCTGCACTCAACAGAGGCTTCCGGAAGTCTTCATGTCAGATGTCTTACAATGAATTTTAACCGGAACACAAGTGAAACAATTTGGAAATTTTTAAATAGTGATTTCCAGATCTTGAAATGTCAAATATGTATACATGTGTATACATATATACACAGGCCAATACATTCCAACTCAGTTTGATATAATCACATTACACTGACATGGTGCAGTTGTTTGTTTTCTTTTTCCATCAACTGCCAACGAGCTTGCTCCTCAAAATTCAAATACTTGGCTATAAACCAAATATTGCTGACCATCAGCTTTTATTCAGCAGGCCTTGGCAAGACCCTTGGAGGGATTTCAAGGCTGATGGGAGTGATTGGTTTCTTTTCACATCAGCGGCCAATGAGCAAGCTGCTCAATGTTCAAATACTTTACTGGGGCTTGCAGTAGTAGTTGCAGCACATTTCAGAAACCCTCTACCTTCCCCAGATCCACCTGTACAGATCTACTACGGGGTAATTTAATGTAAATAAATAAATCAGTATATAAATAAATACATGGATAAACAAATACATTCAAAAAAACTAAAAATATCCCAAATAAATAAGTAAATAAACAAATAAATACAACCCTACAGAGGAGGATTCTAAAAAAATTATAATGGAAAAAAATAAAACGGATTTGGGAAGAAATTCCATAAGGCCCTATATTTAACACAAAATTTCAATAGTATATGGTTTGTATGTTATTTTCATGAGATTTGGGTTGTTTTTATATCAATAAAGAATGTATACATGAGAAATGCCAAGCTGATGTAACGATTAGCTTAGTATAAAAAAATACAAATTACTTATTTCAACAACATTATATGAACAACATTCGCACAGATCGCAATAGTAACCTATTACAACTACAAAGTGAGCCTCTTTTAGCTAATATGTTGTAATTAATTTAATGTTCAACAGGTTTGTTTTTGTAAAATGTAACTTTATAATTGCCATTTTCTTCAATCATATAATTATCATAACACCTAAAATACATTTTGGGTACAAAGTGTTTCAGCCAGTTGAAGGGTGGGTAGGCTACATCGTGTGCACATGATCAGGATGGTACCATCTCCGCCTCATTCGGAACCAGGAAAAACCCTGCTACATTCATTATGAATCCAATCCAAAAAGTCCAGGCTTAAAGGAAATCCCTGTTATGCTGTTCACATGCTTTTATGTCATACGTCTTAAATATGACCATTCTGTCATAACTTGAAGTCAACATAAATTTCCACTGCTAGGCTTTGATTTAACTGGTATTTAAAACTACTTGCTCATTAAATATGAATATAATGACACAACCTCACTGTCTGTAGGGACAGGAACCAATGCAGAACCTTCAGTAAGAAAGGGTAATGAGCTAGTTAGAGAGGCACAGTGAGAAACTGGACCAGCAGGGAAGGAAGAATGCTGTGGGTAAGCTGGAGAAAGTGTGAGGCAGGTTGAAAGGAACATGACGAGCTTGATGTAGATTCCACACATTACCCAGGAGTCATTGCGTAACAGAAAAAGCAAAGAATGAAACAGGGTGGTACATCAATGTCAGTGTACAATACAACATATAGCATTTCAATTAGGCTGTCAAAAACAATGTGTTTATGTGTGTGCTTGTAGTGTACGGTTTTGCTGTCAAAAACGTTACTTCAGTCTGCTGGCCATGGAAAGGTGAAACACAGGTCAGAAACCGACAGCTAAATTTAGATGCAAATACACATTATGTATAGCGCATTACCACTGTCATTTATTTTCTTTGGAATCAAACGCACCGAAAAATGTACTTAACTTAAATATGAACTAAATCTTCATGTAGGTTTATCCTAGACTACAAAATATGAATATACACATGCAAATGCAGGCCACACACATACTCAAATATTGCTGACCATCAGCCTTTATTCAGCAGGCGTTGGCGAGACCCTCGGAGGGATTTGAAGGTTGAAGGAAGTGCAGCAGATATTAGCAAAATGAACTGAGAGCCAACCAGGGAAATGTGAGGAGCCACAAATGAAGAGGAGAAGGGAGAGCAGAGGATATGCGGGTGAAAATGTAGATGCATTAAAAGAGAAAATAAGAAGATGAAAGAGTGAAAACAGAAGGAAATATGAGGGAGTACCCAGGGTAACCACCCATCCTGCTTTGGGTTGCACAGCATTTCCCTTGTCCCGCACATCGCATACTGAGAAAATGTCCCACACTTTCATTAGTCTGTTGGTTTGAATTGTCATATTCATAAAACGTGCATGGGTTCTCTTGCCTTTTTAAGAAAGCTTTTTATTTATTATTTTTTGTGGCCTAGTTTCACCTATATTTAACAGGGCTTCATCACTCACACAAATACATAAGACATTTTTTAAAATCCTATCCAATGGTTGAAAAGAAAGGAGTAAACACGGTCAGTGGCAGTAACATATGTCAATCAAAATGTGGAGTAAATGTATTTTTAACTATAATCGATAAAAACAGCCTAATTAACACTCACATTATATGAAAACACGTACATAATGCTGTTTTTTAAATAAATTTCTAAGTTGTACAGTTTGTAATTGTTGTTGAAATATAGTCATTTACACAGCGGCTGTCATAACTTATTTCATAAAAGATTTATTTAAACACATGAAATAAGACATCACTAACAGGTAAAGTAAAATCTAATGACGTATATGCTCTTCTCTAGACTTCATTTCCCTAGCAAATAACGAGCTATAACATATATAATAACCTTGGGGTTAGGAGTTTTTGAAGTTATATATGAATTTTATTGCAGTATGTTTTCAAATGTCTTACCACTTTAAAACTCATGTTTAATTCAATATGTTACTTTCCATTTCTTTGTAATTATTTGCAACACTTACTAGCAATTTCTAAAGGAAAATGCAAGGTTTTTTCAGTGCATAGTAAACATGTCACATTCACTTTTTTGAGCATTTAGGTAGGATTTTGAACTATATAACATAATAATAATAATTGTGAAATTGCCAGCCAATCCATTTCCTATCTCTAAACCTAATTCTAACCATTTAGCAAAAAATATATAGATACATTATAAAGACATGTAACAGACAAGTGTAATCACAATAATTTATTTGGTAACACTTTGAGTAACTAGGAGTTTTCTCTCAATAACTCCTTATATGCTGCTTATTAATAAGCTAGTTGTTAAGTTTAGGTATAGAGTAGGGTTAAGGGTTCTAAAATACTATCATACAAAATAAGGCAATAACTTTGCTTTATAATAAACAGCCAATGTGTAATATAGATGCAAATTAATTGATAGTGAATAGTGTTCCCCAATCTAAAGTGTTACCATTTCTTCCAAAAATGACAAAAAGTAGAACCAAAGTAGTCCAAATGACAATGCATTACTGTATATTGAAAGTACAGTATAATAGGCACACTTAGTGTGAGATACTAAGTAAAATTTAAGGTAACTACTGTACTTATCCCAGTTTACTCAGAGAAACACGCATTTCACATTCAAATGCACGTCACCCAAAACATGGCATATCACAGGTGGTGACAAAGCACATGACAGGCAATGAGCATTTGATATCACTGACATAAACCTTTGTCGTAATGCTTTTTAAAGCACCGAATTTTGAATTTTTAAAAAGTTTTAACATTTTTAACAAAGTCTAGCATTTGGTTTGTGTTCCTCACACAATGCAACCACTCAATGGATTCTTAACAGAGTTTTAATAAAATAAATTAATTTTAGGATCAATTTATGGTGAATATGTGGTTTGTATTCTTATTTTTTATTTTTGAAGCAAGCTATATGCTGTGCAAAGCCCAAACCTAGTTTCAAGGTACCTTCCCCACCACTGACACTGACAAACACTATGCAGCACTGTAACTGATCATTATAAAACAATCAATAGGGTCTTCCTTGCATACATTTCTGATAAGCTCACACGTCTCTTCACTGGTTCAGTCACTCAACAACGCACATCTTCCCTCTTCTTTTTTCTATGTATCAACACTTCCTCCCACTCTCTCTAGCGCTCCCTTTAATCTACGCCATCAATCATCTCTCGCTTCAGAAGCACATTGTACTTTTCTCAGTGAGGGGGAGCTGGTCACCATGGAGCCTTCCTTCTCTCATCCCAAAATGGCCAACATCCAGCTAGCTACACATTTACGCTATAGTACGCTGATAAACTGTGGCAGCATGTTAGCATGCTTTTACTCACATTTTATGGTCTGTGTACTTCACTGGTAATAGAAAAAGACACTTCTGACAATAAAATAATAATAATGACTTAACTATATTGAATGTTCACCTGGAGTGTACCTCAAATCCTAAAATGTGACCGTGGACCACAAAACCAGCCATAAGTGTAATTTTTTTTTTTCATTAAAAATACAACATCTGAAAGCTGAATAAATAAGCTTTCCATTGCTCCATTGCTTTTCATGTATGTATGTTAGGATAGGACAATATCTGGATGAGATACAACAATCTGAGCATCTGGAATCTGGGGGTGCAAAGAAATCAAAATACTGAGAAAATCACCTTTAAAGTTGTCATAATGAAGTTCTTAGCAATGCATATTACCAATCAAAAATTAGGTTTTAATATAATTATGGTAGTAAATTTACAAAATATCTCCATGGAACGCAATCTTTACTTAATATCCTAAAGATTTTTGGCATAAAAGGAAAATCAAAAATTTTGACCAATACAATGTATTTTTGGCTATTGCTATAAAAACACCCCAGCGAATTTTGTGGTTCAGGGTCACAAATTATATTATGTACTATAATTTCATGTACTTCTAATATAATATTAACTATAATATTAGTGAAATAAAAAGGCAAAAGTGTATTTAATGAGAGACTTTCCTGACTTTGTTTGTCATCGTGCTTAAGTAGACTTTTTAAAAAAAAGTCAAATGAAGTTTAACTTAAATTACTATTTTTTTATTATTACCTTTTGTTGTGCTTTAAAAACTGATTTTGATGTTAAGTAATATACTGAAGCACATGCAAAGTACTTGGTTATAATTTTTTTATAAACATTATATTTGTTTGATATTACATTTTAAATTACTGTCTCTTAAATATATTAAATTGCATAACAAATGTCCAATAACAATTATATTGAAATGACATGCATGTTTCAACAGAACTGACATTATAGTATTTTTAGCTTACCACAAATGCCTTTCAATACATTCAATAGTTTATTTTAAAGACAATTATGAAAATTACATATAAAGATGTATTTCAGGTTTACTTTATTGAGTCAAAAAAGCACTCTTAAGTTTAACTAATTTAATTTAATGTAAATTTTAGCTATCATCCATTGAAAATAATTGTAAATAACATGCATGTCAGGCTTGTGATGTTTAAACAATTTAGATTACACTTTTTTGGTGAAATCAACCTATGGATGGCTCACTTGTCTCTGCATAAAAGCTTGGATAGGAGAAACATATTTCACACACTTCACTGCACTGTTCAGAAAAATACCACACTTCGGCTTTAAATACAATTTACAGGAAGTAAATGATTAACATTCACATTCAATAAACATTTATTCAACAAATTAATCCAAAGTCAGAGTGCAACTAATCCATAAAATGAGATGGAAAAAAATTAATTAAAATATAATCAGTCTAAAAGCCTGCTCTTTATATTTGCTAGTCAAAACAGAAAACAGGACACACACACACAAATTGAGCTGCTGAACACGCCACCTATAACACACCACCTATAACACACACTAATTCACTGCTATTGTATTTGCTTCAAGGATGCCACGCAAACTGACAGATTTGAGAGCATGACATTATCGAGCTGTGCTTGTGCATGAATATTGGATGTTTTGAGTTCTTCTGAATGACATGTTTGTTTTGGAAGTTAAAACTGGCAACACAGGCAAACCTGAGGGTGATGCTATACACAGCAGTGGGCAGAAACATTACACATGCATTTCAACAAGATCTACTAATATAAACTCCCACTCAAAGACTGTGAGTGTGTGTGTGTGTGGGGGGGAAAAAAAGAACGAAATCCCCTCCTACACCTCACATACGCACCTGAAACCACCACCGAAATGCAAACCATTAGAAAAGACCCACACATATTTACAATCCCATGTTTCATTTCATAAATTTCATTAATGTTTTCATCACAACTAGTACTTACCAAGAAGTAACGGTAAGTGACAAAGAGAGATAATATTTTTATTATTCTATAAGTTAGGGATTTGTGGAATCTGTCTTAAAAGAGCTGTTTTCCCAAAAGTGAAAACTTCATGAAATGAAATCTACTCACCCTCAAGCCATTCAACAACAGGTTTAAAGAAATTTAGCATTACAGCACTTGCTCTCCAATGGATCCTCTGCAGTGAATGGGTGCCGTCAGAATGTCCAAACAGCTGGTAAAAACATCACAATAATCCACAAGCAATCCACACAACTCCAGTCCATCATTTAACATCTTGTGAAGTTAAAAGCTGCATGTTTGTAAGAAACAAATCATAAAAGCATTTTAACTTTAAAACATTGCTTTTGTCCCTTACAGGTATATAATCCATAATAACTCTTCCACCAGAGAAAAAGTCCATCACTTGTTGTCACTCTCACATCAAAATCCTCCACTATATTTGTTTTAAGCTGTTTTGGATTGTTTCACTTGTAAACTAGTGCATGATTTGTGCATATTTCTCTTCTCATACAGACTTTTTTCAGTGGGGAAAGCATTTATATGGATAGAGGACTTATATTTCAACTAACTACGATTACTGTGATCAGCTGTTTGGACACTCTTTCTTACGGCAACAATTCACTGTGGTGAATAGATTCTGATTAAGAAACAAACACATCTACAACTGGATGGCCTGAGGGTGTCAATTTTCCTCAAATTTCCATTTTGGGTGAACCATTGCTTTTGAAGTCTAAAATCTAAAGTAAACGTGCAATGCATTTGTTGATCAGGTTTGTGGTTGTGCCCTGCGTACAGTAGTTTTTACACAGCATCATCATTCAATAAAAGTCCACAAAACCAAAATCTACCCTGAATTTGGGGACACACATTTTTGAGGGATATTTACATCGAAGCTGTGCACGATTTCTTAATAGTTACTCCTTAATTGTTATGTCTTAATTGGATTACTTTGGATGCTAAGAACTTGTTTTTCAACCTCAGAACTCAAGGTGATAACCACATTCAAACATCTATGCCAATAAACTATATTGGCCTTACTCAAATTGCATTGCATTATGAATTGTGGTCTGGGACATTTCAAGATACAATGGCAGATGAAGGTTGGGTAGCTAGACAGAGATGTTATCTATTTAGGTGGGATATGTTTTGGGTCGTTCCACTTGTGAACCTGATGTTGACATGTACATGTGGCATCAAATCCCCTTTCTGAGTGTCTTCACCCAATCAGATAGAAGTGACACCCACAATTTATGATACAAACCAATGAGAAGAGAAAACACATCCACCAACTCACACACTCCAGGGCAGGAACACACAAGCAATCTGTTCTTGGCAGTTATTATTGTGATGTCTCTTTTCATCCTCCACTGACAGAGTACTACAAGTTTTGTTATAATGATATAGTTGGTGTCTCAAAATTCTCCTGTCCCCTCAATCTTTTACAGAAAAAAATGGAAACAATCTGCCTGTCTGCCTAGAAATGTTTTTTCCCTCATCAAAATAAACTGCAAAAAGCATTTACACCTAAAACATCAGGAAGCGTTGACAAGTCCATGTGCCCCATTTTTATCCTTTTATTTAATCCGTTGAGTTTCATTAATCATCTCATCTATTATTCAAGCAAATGTGCCATTTGTCGGAAGCACCATTTCACACACAGACACCCTAATTTTAACTTTCCACATTTTGCAACTTCTGACGCACTAGGCGCCTCTGAGCACCATCCGTCAGCTGTGAACAGAAACCATGGATGCTCCTGATGAATGTCATTCCTTTAAGGTATATATAACACAATATATATAAAATAAAAATATATATTTTAGAACACATGGTACCCATTAGGACTATTACAATTCCCACAAGGATATGAAAATGCTCCTGTAGAACATCAAAAGGGATGTTTTTCATGATTTTAAAAGCTCCCCTGTGATTTCTTTTAAGTATTCTGTAGAAAGAGACAGAGTTCTAATAAACACATCATTGCTCCTAATCTTGTCTCCATATATTATAATATCAAATAAGGAATTAGTTTATCTTGTAGGAATTAGTTTATACACAATAGGATCTTCTCTGATCTCTTTAGGATCCTTTAGGATTTCCAGATTAGGTTAGAAATTCCAATAGAAGTGCACACTCCGTTAGAATTTCTGACTAACATCCTACAAAACCAAATGACAGAAATGCGTAATCTCCTACCATTATCCGGTGGCGTTGTTTTTTAGCTTTCCGTACGTTGTTGATAAAACGCCGGCCCATTTTCTTGGCGTACCACACGGACACAAACATCCTGGCCGAGCGCGGAACACCGACGAGCGTTCAGACCGACAGCGCGCAGCTCTCCACACGACGAGCGCGCGAGAGGAGGAGGAGGAGGAGGAGGAGGAAGAGAGACACGCTTGCGCTTTCAGTGTGACAGTGGCAGAAAAAAAAAAACATTCACGCATGACGCTCAGCTAGACGGAATAAAACAACGCGAGGAACTCGAGATGCGTGTTGGAAAGTTAATAAGCAACAAGCCATGAGAGGATTGAATTACAGACGTGAAGCTGTAATAATCAATTATGAACGACTTAAAGGGGTCAATCGCTTTTGTAGGGGGACTATTATAAATGCAACTGCATATTTTACTAGACGGGATTTGACGCTGTGTAATGATGTGCGTTTAGAGGGTTGTGTGCATTTTACAATAGCTTCATGACACACCCAGTTCAACTTTAGAATCGGAACTAATAGCTTCATGTCAACAATTTAACCGAAGAATCGAAAACTGTGTGACGTGACTAGCCTAGGAGCTCAAAGTCACCGCAAAAGTCTGCCACAGTCTGCACTGACACGTTGAAACGGTCCACAAATATATTGTTCATTTTGTTACTGGCTTAACTGACGGCTTAAGAACTAATGTTATTTGTGAAAATATAGCTGTATATCGTCTCCTTCGACCACGACAATACACGCGCTCCTGAGAAACTAGGAGGGATGGCGCGAGAATTTATTCCGAATACAGAAATACAGACTATAATAGCTTTTTTTTTTTTTTAAAGTTTATTGTGAATGACAATGAAAAAATCTAACTAAAAATAAAAATTAACTAACTAAAATACAATGTTAATTAATATGCTAATTAATTAACACTATAACTGCAAAATAAATTAGTATCATAGGGTAGTGTAGAAGTATACTTTTTTTTCTGTAAAACATAGTTTAAATATTTTCAGTTTTAGTGACACTGACATAAATTATAAATCAAGCATAAAAAATGAGTTTTCATTAGATTTTTTAACAAAAATTTAATTTGTAACAAGGGGACGTTTTATGCATTTTGTACCAAGGGGGTAAAATGCCCCTCAGTCAAACAAAGCAATTTGCCTTAAAGGGGTCATATGATTATGCTAAAAAGAACATTATTTTGTGTATTTGGTGTAATGCAATGTGTTTATGTGGTTTAAGGTCCAAAAAACACATTATTTTTCTTACTGCTGAAAATAATTTACTGTGAAATCTGTTTTCTCTCCAGTACATCACCAGTGTAAGCTTTATCGTGAAACATCTACATCACTCTTGTCAGCATACAGTAGTCCATAGTTACAATAAAAATTTCTCTTGACTTTATCTTATGATTATTTTGGTAAAAACAGTATAAGGGACGTTTTCCCCCACTCTACCCCACCATGGTATAGGCCAGAATTTCACATTAATCTTGAAAAATGATCATGTTTATGGATTTAAATCCAACTGTGAACACCACTGAATGTTTACCATCAAGTGTTAATTGTATAAAAAATAAATAGTATAAATTAAGTCCCATGACTTTTAATGTCACCACTATTAAATCGTTGACAGCTCTTTCAATCTTTATTTTAAAACATTTTCCCTGAAAGTTTGAGTTAAAACACAGTGAACACAACTAGCGTAGAAGAGATTATCTGTTTAGCCTGATGACGTATGATATCCTAACAACCTCTGTGGACACATTTAGCCACTTGCTAGCAACCGCCTTTTACAAGTAAAAGCTTTCAAAAGTCACAAGGGGGTTTTAACAAATGTATTTTATGTGTTAGAATAAAACATGAAGGTATCTTGAGCTTGTGTTCACCACAGATACTATTTCAGCCATTTAAGCAAAATCCAATAAAAACACGCACTGACATCAGGGCGATAAAACCAGAAATGCTAAAATGCTAACTCATTTCTGGGTTTTGGCCTACAAAGCCCCATCGTCGCTGCAGTGCTCTATTAGAATCTGTGTACTACCACATCACTTCTCTAATGGTGTGCTAAAATACTCAGCAATACTCGACTAAGTATTTCCGGTTCATTTGCAGAGAGAGTGTGTGACACCGAGAGAGCTGAGACAGCACATCTGCAGCCATATCCACTGAAGCTAACTGCACTCCAGAGCATTACACATGCTAGACTATATCCTCACTGCTAATATGCACTACTAAGTTGTCCTGCAGCATTCCAATAGAGCACTGAATTATCCAGCCCAGCATGGAAATGCACAGGAGAGATGTCCTTTGGGAAATAAGAGCTATGAAAATGACCTGCTTTTAACCACTTCCCCTTGTACATAAATATTGCTTAAAGGTTGGAGGCCTCAGTGTCAGCAGATGCAATGCATCATCTCTCTGTGCTTATCTGACACATGTACAATGGTTAGTATACTATGCATAATGAAAGCTGTGTCAGAGGTTAACAGTATAGGTTAATAGCAAAGGTCAGTATAAAGACAGATGAAAAGAGTGTTAAAAATAAAACAAGTGATCTGTTAAAATTGGAAAACAGCTTTTTAAAGGAAACAGTCTGCGTTCAGAGCAATGAAAATAAAAATTTATTCTTCAGACAAAAAAAAAAATTACAACCGATTTTATCAGGGGTTTTCTCAATTATAGTTATGCTGTGGTTCAAACTTCACACCTTGATTTAATATTAAATTAAAAATATTTCTTTTTTTAAAATGACAAAAACATATTTAAACAAACTAACATGATTATTTATTATAAAGACCTATACTTTTTTTTTTTTAGACACAAACCAAAATGTTTCTTAGGGCAGGTCAATAATTTTTGCGGACATTTTGCAACTTGATTTCACCATAAATTAAACAGATATAATATATAGAGCAAGAACAAAATGGAAAACATTACATTTTTGAAAAATTTTATTTTATTTATTTATATTATATGTCCTCTGCAGAGGACATGAATAAACAGCAAAAAACAAAAACAATGGGATATATATTTTTTAATCAATTTTTAGGTTTCAGGATTTTTTGATGCCCAACTTTAAGGCTGATTCTCAACTATAAAATATATAACAAAATTATTTGATATTGGATATTAAAATGTTGCTGTTAGGACAGCATGTAAAAAATAATCGTCATAATGGGAGTAAAAATGGTCTTATTTTCAAAATAATATCTATTATTTCATAAGAATGTTGATATATAATTTATTTTCCTATTCAATGGTCTCCCAAAATGTATAATAAACATGCTTTTAGTCCTGGTATCATCTACAGTGGACATGTATGAAATTATGTCTTAAAACTGTCAGGCTTAAAACTTTGACATGAGTCTCAGGAGGATATGAAAGCCTGTTTCCACTACTGAATAAACATAAAACAAGGTAATTGCAACTTTTTATCTCACAGTTCTGACTCTCATAATTGCAAGTTTCAGAATTGTGAGAAAAAAGCTGCAACTTCCCTGTTTTGTTTTGTTTTATTTGGTGGCTGAAATGGGCTTCCATTCATATGCATCATATTTTCTGTTATGTAAAAAAAAAGTGGAAAATTATGAAAAAAAAAAGAAAGAGAATTGAATCAAATTAAAAAGTGAATGTAATATTAAATCTAGTGTGTGTCCAACACAAATACTTTGGTGACAAGACAAAATAATACTTTAAAAAATTGTTTCTTGCTTTTAGACAACCTGAACAAAACAGTTTAAACCAGAAACCATCATTTTTTTAATAGACCGATTTAAAAAACACACTTCAATTAAATCACACAATTATTTCACTTTTTTGAGTTTATCAAAGAATAATCCAGATTCTGAAATCTAACTGGATAAAATTCACACATTAATCATCCTTACCACCAAAATTTACAAATCTTTTTACACAAAATTGGATAAAAATGCAATCTGAAATCATAACTGGATGTCAACATGAATTGTAATGAGGTCATGTGACATTAATCATTATAAACTGAATGCCAGCCAAACCACTTTAACCTAAGAAAAACACAAATGGCCCACAATGCTTTTCACCGCAAAAGTGTTTTTCAGTATTACGTAAGACACTCCAAGTTGACAGGCTCACCTAAATGAGAAATCACATGGACTCTCCTCTTCTCTCCTTCCTTCCCCCTTCTTTATCTCAGTCCTTCTCTCGGCCTCCATTTCCACCCACCTCCCTCTCTCCCTCTCTCTCTCTCTCTCTGTATTGCGTTGGATCCCCAGACCATTTGTCTCAGCAAAAGTCTGTTCAGTAATTACCTCAGAGCTGCAGGGACAACTTTAAACATTCATTAGTGAGCAAGAACCTTTGAATAGACCTAGAAGCCTCTCTCTCACACACACACAAACACACACACATATTTTTTGTAAAAGGAGTGGTGAAAAATGCAAAAGAGGTGAAGAGAGTGTGAAGTGTAGTGCCTAGAGGAGATCACTGTAGCAAAAGGTAATCAAATCACTTCCAAACACACACATAAACAGCTTTCCTGATCCTGCTGTGGGTGATGAGCAAGAGAGAATACTGAGCACATGAACACACACATGCACACACACACACACCGCGTAACGTCCCTACAGCTGCCACAGCACGGGAAGAAAAAACGATAACGATAGCTGTAATTCAAAATTTGATGAGGAAAATGTGAGTGCTTCTTATCTGTCCAAAGATGGTTTGATGTTAGAGTGTTTTGTGTGGCTGCCATGGCGTTATTATGCAGTTGCTAAGGTGTTCTGAATGGTTGCTATGGCTGAATGTGGTTGCTAGGGAGTTCAGGAGGGTTATTATAGTCAAAGACTTCAGATATACCAAAGACCGTGCACCCCTATAACTTATGAATTGGAGAAAGTGCAGCGCTCAGTATGACGGAATAGTCCCGCCTCCTCAATAAAAGAGTCACTCGCCAATTGATGAAGTCATAGCTTCGCTGCAGCTGCTGTTAGAAGCTCTGTAGAAACTCATCGTTCTGAGGCACATGCTGGGACTGTGTATGCACATTGAAATAACCTGAAAAAGAAGCTTTTTTAATGCTATTGGAGTATAAGAAACAATATTTATAAGGCAGTTGTTATATGAAATTATATGAAATTTAATTGTACACTTGGTGAACAGAATTTGATGAAGAGACATAGGAACTGCACTTGCATCATAAGCATTTCAAATATGGCCACCGAGTGATTATTTTATATTTTTTTACTTTATTGAATAATATAAACTTTAGCGCCAAGTGAAATGACTTAAAGTCTTAAAGGGACTTTCTTATATAACTGAAACTAAAACTAAATCTATAAAAACAAACATTTCTGTTACTTCTA
Source organism: Enteromius mattozi (assembly GCA_032359235.1). NCBI lineage: Eukaryota > Metazoa > Chordata > Actinopteri > Cypriniformes > Cyprinidae > Enteromius > Enteromius mattozi. The sequence goes on from JAUMHE010000048.1 coordinate 21,220,777, forward strand.
AAAAAAATGACATTACTTGAAATGAAAAAAAAATACTATTAAAAAATGTAAGTAATATTTAAAAATTATTATAATTTATAATAATATCTTATTTTAAGTTTCAGCTAGCTGCAAAAGCAACATTTTCATCTCAGTTTCATTTACAGTTACATATATTTAGCTAAATTAAAACAGAAATAAAATGAATAAATAATAAAAAAAACTGTTACAACTTAAAATAAAACACATTCAAAATATTAATTAAACTTATTAATTAATAAAAACGAAAAAAATAATAATAAAGAACTAAAAAAAAAAACTAAAAACATAATAATAAAGAAGTACCAAAATTATAAAAAGTAAAACTGAAATTAAAGCTAAATATATATATTTTAATAAATTATACGCTTAGTAATACACAATAAACAATATATTTCTAAAGTAAATCACACATTTATATGAATGGATCTGTGATATATGTCAGTCATGAAACTTTGCTGTCTGTACAGGGTATGTGGCCATTGGTCCTATCAGCATGAAAAACAAAACATTTATTCAAATTCTGAATTGATTATATACTGTACAAAGCAAGTAAATGGCGCTTCCATGCAATCAAACAGCTGTCACTGATTACAAGCAAGTTTTACAAGCTACTTTTTCCAAAGTTTTTCAGTTAATTTCTTGCTTTTTCCCCTTTTATGAACAACAACTTTTAGTACACGATAAAAGCTCATTGCAGTTCTCGGTTTGTTCCATTTGAGGAACCATACATGGTGCAAAATATACCTATGTTTGCAATAGTGCTTCCTATGTAGATAATCACTTCCTGCCCTCCATCTGCGTTTCACACCACAAAAGCATTGTTGTTCCAGCGCCCCCACTGGTACACAGACGGCCATGCTGGCATACACACACAGACTCGAGCGTTTAGCCACCTGGACACACACTTTTAAAGGGACAGACAAAGGTAAAGGTACCCGAGGAACACTTAATTTCACTGAAATCTCCTCTCACACTTTATTATAAACAACAAACATTAAGATTTAGAAATGAGAAATGGGAAGTGGTTCACTCTTAATCTTTTGAATTCCATGATCTTTTGCGGGATTCAGAGTGGGCAAAATTAAATTCAGGGACAAACTGCAGCCTACAGTATCAGGGCCTTGTAAATTAGATCCGGTTATTAGCTGCAAGGATTTCCCTCTGGACTCATCTTCACTTCCACCCTTCAGCTCCTCCTGCTTTCTTTCTCATCTAACATCATTTTCCCCTATAGTCCATTCACATCTCCTTCTCTTTCAATCCATTTCCAGTTTTTCATTATCTCAGCTCTTTATTCACCATCATTTATAAAAGAACAGTAAGATAATTCATTAACTGCATTGTACCGAGATGCATACTGCTGTAATTTAAGGGTGCCGCTGCAAAGCAATTTGTGTTGAAACATTAAGCAAATGATCAAACCAACAGCCAGTTTGAGCTCCAGTCACAGCAGAGCTTGTTATGCAACAGAGCTGCGTCTGTCCATATAATGTTTAGAGCAGCAATAACAACACCCACAGACTCACACATATATTCATATGCGCAAGGCACGCACCTGCTAATTCATTTGACTGCTTCCTACTCCTTGCCATTAGCTTAGCTAAATCTACTGCATCACGGCAAAAGAAATAGAGAAGAAATGCCAAAACAACACATTTCTGTTATTGTTTTTGACTGAAATCAAAAACAAATCACACTGCAGACTTAACAAACAAACAAACAAACCTGAAATTAAGTTTTGTGTACCAACTTTCAAGTGTTAACCACTTTTTGAGCATACTTTAATTTTAACTGTAGTAAATTTGTAATACTTTGGAGCACAGATTTAAGTTTGGACTCTTTTTAAACAAAACACTTCACAAGTTTAAGTTCAAATGCATTGTTTTTTTCAATGTTTTTTTTTTTTATCCACAAAGTACTATTTAAAAAAAATGTGTATATATATTTTTATTTTTTATTTTTATTTTTTTAAACATGTTTTACTTTAAAACTGTGAGAAAATCAAAGCCATATATCTAAACAAGTTGTGTTCCAAATTTGAAGTTGATATCAACAAATTAGGTTTCAGTAAAATTTGTTAGAATGTAGTGCCAAATATTTCCACTAGATGAAATATGTTTCCTGTTTATTTCCAATGTGGTCATTTTTGACCGCGAGAAGCACAAATTAGGGATGCACAATACTGAATTTTTGCCGATATCCTGATATGCCGATATTTTTCAACTAATTTTGTCCGCTACCGATATATTTCCTTTTGTTTGGAAACAACATTAAGCCTCTCCTGTGCAGAAAAAAAGCAAAATATAAAAAAACACTGGTTAGTTTTTAAGAGTTAACCTAACATTTTATTTTAAGATTTAATATTTCTGAATGGTCTTAAGCAAAAGAGTTGTAAAATGTTGTAAAAATTTTTTAGTCCGATAATATTATGCACCCCTAGTACAGATGTTTTTTTTTTCAGGAGCATTTAACCTTTTACTTTTTTAAAACCCTTTGTGTGTTTGTGTGTATGTGCTCACACAACAAGTGCCAAAACCTTTACCAAGTTTCATACCAAAATACATTTCCTTTTTTTTTTTTCAAACGACCTAAGAACCCTAGAGTGGTGTTATTTTAGCATCATTGATAAACTTTTAAACTTTTGTTAATGTTTTGAATTAGATTTCATTTTTATAATCTGTTGTTATTTTCATTTAAAAGTTTTATTAATTATGTTATTTGTTTTTGCCACAGTTTTGATTAAGTTTCAGTTTTCAGTCTTAATTGTGTGTTGTAATGTATTAGTTTATTAGTTATCCTAATGATCTTACTTCAAATAACCAAAAATGAGAAATGCCTTGGCAAGTAGCAGCAATCAAATAAGTTATTTTAATATTTTGTTTAAGCTAATATTTATTTAATGTAATGGATTTTCTATTTTTTTATTTAGTTAATGAAAATAACCCAAGATTGGAATCATTACTGACTGTTCATGTAGTTAAAGAGACACGTTTCCCATTTTTCTTTTTCTAATTTTGATCTAGTTATGATTACATAATTCGTTTGTACTCCTCATTCATTCCATGTTCTCTGTGGATGAGTGTTCAGTGTTTGCTGGTTCCTGTATCCCCTTGTGACTCAAAAGATGTGTGTGTGTGTGTGTGTGTGTCTGCTTTCTCCTCATCTCACAACCTCTCATCCTAGAGCCTGTCATTTAGAAATGGAAAACGTGTGTATGTGTGTGTGTGTCAGAGAGAGAGAGAGAGAGAGAGAGAGAGAGAAAGCTTAGGATGATTTCACTTGCCTTCTTGGCACTTCAAATGTGTTAATATCAGCAGCAGTAGTTCCGTTGCTATGGATACCAGAATCTAACTGTCTCAACCTCCTGTTTGAAATGTTTGTGAGTGCTGTGCATCCATATGGGAAAGTTCCCATTTCCACAGTGTAATCTACTTTATAACTCAACTGTTTCTTCTATACAGCAGTGAGATTGAGAATAGACACTCTGGATGAACTATTGTTTTTTGTTTTGTTTAGTTTTTTTTAAAATTTTGACGTTTGCCTTCATAAAATAGAAAGAAAATAAATCCAAAATACACATATAAGTGTTTATGTTCTTATACTTTTTCTCTTTGCATCAGTAGGTTTCAATATATGCATATCTTTAAAGGTCATGAGTTTTTCAGAAATCAGAAGTCAGAAATCTCCACTATAGAAACACTTATGCTGGTTACACACTAAAATATTTTTTAAAACTTATAAGATCTTCAAAATGTGAAAGACCACAAACATGAGGGGAAAGAAAATCCTAGATCTAACCATTTTGCTCGTATAGTGTGTGGTGTCCTCGGGGTTCCCCCCACACATCAGGATTTCTGCTCGTAAATATTCAACATCAGGGCACCTCTAAGCAGATTCAATCACTCTTAACACACATCACACCACAGGAAAATCTACTAAGATAATCTTTAGGACCACCAAGATAATCGGGACATTACCTAGGATTGTCAGAAGAGGAGAAATCGGCCCAAAATCGGCCCAGTTATCTTGTGGTGTGCACAAACATATTCTGCCACCACTTACTGATCATATCATCTTTTACAGTCTATATTGTTAAGGTTACAAGTATCCTTTAAACAGTCACACTTTAGTTTGGGGAACAATTCTCACTGTTAACTAAATAATTGCTATATAACTTTCGCCTTTTGAACTATTATTTGTTGCTTATTAATAGTTAGTAGTTGTTAAGTATAGGTATAAGGTTTAACGATTAAGGTGTCTAAAATAAGATCATGCTGAATAAGGCATTACTATGTGCTTTATAAATACTAATAAACAGCCAATAAATTAGTAATATGTGTGCTAATAAGCAACTAGTTAAAAGTGAGAATTAAGTCCTTAAAATAAAATGTTACCGTTTAGCCATTTACACTAATTTGTCTCATTTTCTTCCTAAAAGCATTGTGAAAATAATTTTTATTTTAAGTTTTCTGACAGTATATTTTAGCCTATTCCCTAATTCTCTCATTACAAAAGGATCCCAATAATCTCACACGTCTCCTATCGAGTTTCAAATGAGATCTCAACATCTTAAACTGTACTCAAAATTGCCAAGATACCAAAATCTGCAATCCAAAGTCTAAAATGACAATATGAACTCCTGAACCAAGTGATCTAATTTTATCTGTCTATTTTTATATACTTTAAGGCATTTTAGAAGAAACAAAGTAGATACTTCAATAAAACATAACTGTTCAAAGCATAACAACTCCAAGTTTTCTGCCACTGGCTAATCACTTCCTGTAGATTTACATTTTTTACATTTACATTTATTCATTTAGCAGACGCTTTTATCCAAAGCGACTTACAGGTGGGGAAAACAGCAAGCAAT
>JAUMHE010000048.1:21251250-21271665 GCA_032359235.1 Enteromius mattozi
TATATATATATATATATATATATATATATATATATATATTAATGATTTAGCTCAAACCTTCAACTTCTATTTAGCATTAATAAAAAATATTTATTTTCCCAAAAACAAAAAAAAAATTTTTAAACTTAATTTTGTTCAATACAATTATATTTTGTTTTTACTTAAGATTTGTAATTTGTAATTACAATTTGTAAGTGTTTAATGTACTATTAATAAACACAACTTTGAAATATTTATCATATATTTATATTTCACTAAAAAGAAAATACATCAAAAGTAAATTAGTACAATAGTGTTGTGTATTGATGATAGGCAGCGATATCACCTGTTGCTGATGCCTTTGATGATAGGTAGACGATTATTATTATTATTATTATCATGCTAGAGGTGCTATCTAATTAATATAAGAGCTTATTTGTTCTTTTTATGTTTTGTTCTTGACTCATCATAAACAAAGTGCAGATGTACATGCTATGTAAATATAAGAGATTTTCATCTTACAGTGTTTATAGCTTCATTGATAATAAACAGTGTCTTTTAAAGTGCAGAGCTGGTGTTCTTTGGTATAGTAATTGTTCGTCGCTCGTTTTCTGTAGCTGCTGTTTGTATAAATGAGGGAATGTAAGCATTATAATTAGTAACTTAGTAACAATGTTTCTATCAAAACATTAGGCTGCTTACACTGGAGTTGGTTCACTTTCCAGCCATGAAACTAAGTAAATTAATAATTAAATAAATTCAGCAATCTCACAGGCTGATGTTAGAACAATATGGCATATCGCCCAACACTAAAAACTACATCAGTTTGTTTTTCTGCACTGCATACTTTTTTTGTTTGTTTAAACTACTTCAGGTAGACGTCACATAAAAATGAGGCAATCTATGAAATTTTTTTTTACTTTTTCTTTTCCTGTCTTAGTAAGCAGTTCTTGGCTAGAATAACCTGTAAAGTGGACCAGAGTTCATGCTGATGGTCAAAGTCTATCTGAGACTTAAACACTCAGCCTTCCTCACTGTCTTTATGAAATCATAACGCTGTGACTCATCTCCAATCGCCCATTTCTCACAAACCCAGGCTACATCATGCCAACAGACGATTTAGCAGTCTAATATTAGCCTTGAGAATCAAAAGACTCAGAGAGGGACCTTAAATGCCAAATACAGCAGTGAAGGGGTGGTTTTACTGAGCTATCCACATGTAATTCCCATAGGAACAGAAAGAGTGGACCGGTTGACACCGCCACCACCAAACCCCCTGAGACCAGGCTTACATTACACATCGCCTGTAATCTAAAAGAAAGAACAACAGATCAGAGGTTCAGGAATCACATACCACCTAATATAATGCAGATGCAACCTCTCCATTCACTGATTTAAAGATTATGTGTCCAGCTTCATAGACAGTATGGATTTCTTTACATGATCTCATCATTCTGTTGAGGGTTATCAGTCTTGTGGGAAATCATGAGCCGGATTCACAAAACATTCTTAAGAATACAATTTGTTTTAGACTTAACTATACATTTATATAGAATAAAGAATACTATAAAGAATACTTTGTATTCCCAAAAGATCAAACTATTGTCTGAAGTTTACTGTTAATGACACTGCTGAACAAGGTTTTCACACTTTTCTTATTTTCAACACGTTGAGAGTGTTTCTAAATATCCTGTATTGAAAGCTGCCTCAGTGCCAAGTACTTTGTTATCAGAAGCAATCTTTTTTTATTCTTTTTGCATTGGTGTATTTTAATCTGGCTAGGGCTCAAGCATGTACATCATATGCTGGCTTAAGAATCAAAATGCACACATGCACAGATACAATGTACAACCATGGCTGTTCACTTGTGTTTCTGAAGGCATTAACACCCCTTAAAATTAAGTGTTTATGACAGAGAGGAAATTAGGGCAATTTGTAGAATTATTTGAACTGTTTTGATGCAATTAGAATCAAAAATCCTGCTAACATCCAGAAACATAATAAAAGTATTTTTGGTCCAAGTCCATCTTGTTGGATATTTATGTCTTTTTATTTTAATTATGTTGTTATTTTTTATCTTTCATGTTACACATGACATGGATGTCCAAAGTTTGAGTCCATGTTCAGTCATAACTAAAGTCTGAGTACAAGTATCCCGACTCCCAACATAAAGATCTGAAAATTACATTTTTAAGACTGTACACATAAGAATTACATCATAACATTACATCTTTCACCATACTTCATGGAACCGACCACTTCTGAGCTTTTTTGACATAATTCTACAGCAACAATTACTACTCTGGGCTGCAAAAAAAAGTCTTGGGATTACAGGACTCCAACAGGAATTTGGAAATGCTGCAAAGTTTAAAAACTGACTTGTGGTTTCTTCAGAAGGGTTTGCCAGTGAGAAGCACCCTGAAGCTAATGGTTGGTATCTTGAAAGGTTCACTGAAAGCTATTTCTCTGACAGTAAAGCAAATGGGATTTTGCCTCTCGTAATTCTGTTGTTGCACTATATAATAGTTGTGAACCATCATTTTGATTTCTTTGTCAGCATAACAAGCTTTTTATACTAACAGGGTGTATAAATGGCCTTTCTAACTGTTGCCTGCTGTGTGGAATCTGAACACTGGCAGACGGAGAGATAGACAGGCAGTGAGAAATTAATCCAACATCATTTATTATTCATGGAGACTCTTTGTGAAAACCTGATTCTGCATTCTCTCTCTCTCTCTATGTGTGTGTGTGTGTATGTGTTTAGAGGGCACGTTTGGCCTACATGACAGTAGTGATCATGGATTGGGCTCATTTGATCACAATGCATCCAGTAGTGTACACAGGTGCAGAAAAAAGACAGAAAATGAAAGCGAGCAAGGATCATACACTACCAGACTTTAAAGTTGTTCCGATTACAACTAGGAGAAATGAAAATAAATGGGTTCCAAAATCCTCCGACTGGATACAATCAATGTCTGAAGCCAAAAATCGGAGTCTATGACCATAATACACTACCCGATTTTCTGTGGAATCTGTCAGCTTCAATCTGCAGACTGGCTCTGATTTTCCTCAACTAGCATCAACTTCTTCAGACTATAAAATCGGGAGACAATCGGGTCAAAAATCGCATAGTGTATTTCAGGCTTAAACATCAGTTTAGGAGCTAGAATTGTACCATCTTCTGTGTGAGCACCGGTATCTTGTTATGGCTCCTTCAGTGCAAGTCAGTGGAATTTTTCCTCCCATTTTATCAAGATTATAGCCTTGTGAAAATCCAGAGCCGCATGCAGCCTTATGAAGGAAGGCTAATCGTTTAGAATAGTAATAGCATATCTCGCCTCAGCTTGATTTGAGGTATCATTTATGTCAGCAGCACAAACAGAGCAGCACAAATTCTGCAACAGAGTTTAATACTTAAGGATAGTGGATTTGAAAAATCACTGAGGCTAAGAATAAGCCTTATCAGCCAAGAGTAATGATGAAGTAAAGAGTGTGAAAGCTGGTAAAAGAGAGAAAGTTGTTACTATATGGTGTAACACAATTTGTTATCGTTTGGCAAACACAAGTAGGTTAAAATAGGGTTAAGATAAGTAAGATATGGTCTATGTAAAATTGTATTATCTTAAATACCATTTTTGCCTTTGTTGGTGTGATTATTAGTGAATGAGACCATTGTGTTTTTGCCAGGTATAGTTCAACTATAATCTATAATAATGTTAAAAAATGTATTTTGTTGACAAACTTGTACTGAGGACCAAGAAACACTGAATGAATTAACAAAACATCTGTTTTAGAAGCTAAAAAGCTAAAACTGCTGTGCTGTACTTTAACGGCAGAGATTCTTTGGCCCCTGTCATATTTTCTGACAGGTATTAAAACTCTTTGCTAAATCCGGCATTTGTAGTATTTTATGGTGGGACAAGTACAAAGTGAAGTCTTGTTAGTAAATATGCTTTAAACAGACTTTGCAACACAACAGACTTATAAATAAATGATTAGGGTGAATACTTTCTTAAGAAACTCTATAGGCTATATCAATATAATCAATATATGAAACAACATATCAGAGCACTATATGATGATCCCCTGAGCATGTGTTCAGTCTGATGTTGTTTTCTGTTCTACAGCATTTGTTGTCTTTATATTCATTTTGTTCTGCTCTTTCTTTATTACCAACAAGAGCTGTTCAGATATTAAACTCATCAAAACTTAATATATATACTAAATTATATAATATTATATAATATAAACTATAAAATAACACAAATGTCCAAAACATTACTTGTATTATCTACTACTTTATCTTCTTCTTCAAAGTAACTATTCTTCCAGTATCAAGGTTGCTACTAAAATTCATTTGGCTCTGCACAAAAATCACTATTTTTTATTTTTATTTTTTTTCATGCTAGGTACTCTACTTTTTTTCCAAACTTAAAAAAAGCTTAAAAATTATATTCAAGTGTGTCCAAACTTTTTACTAACAGTGCAGTCAATAAATCAGTGTCCTTAAAGGGACAGTTTACCCAAAAATTTAAATCTTTTACATTAATATCCGAACCCGACTTTTTGGAACACAAATTAAGATATTATTGATTAAATTCAGGAGCTTTCTGACCGACAAAATTTTCATTTTTGGGTGAACTATCCCTATAAATGTCATTGGGCTTTACAAAATCAACTACGACAAGAAACAACATGCAAATGTTCTGAATATACTAAGACACAAAGAATGGAAAGTGAGAGATAAGAATTATCAGATATACAAACGCATTATACATCTCTCGTTATATCAGAGCATTTCAGAGGCACAGCCTTCTCCATGCCATCATGTTTCCCAAGGTCATCATCTCAGCCACTATCCGTGTCTCGATCTATTCCACAGGAAGTATCGACCCTGCTCAAATCACAGAGATCTGACACAGAACAAAACTGCAGCTCCAGTCACACAACATCCTGACCAATCCAATCACAAGCATCTTCATCTGTTATTGCTACAATGATGGTCTAAGTAGTCAGTTCACACATTCACCGTTTATAGAAGGAACACATAAGAGGAAACTTCTGTGAATCAGAATTAGAACCTCGCCAGTATGCACTAAATGGGTGCCGCTAGAATGAGAGTTACAATAATGGCTCATTTTCACTGAGCGGTACGGGTCAGTACAGGATGGTACGATATGATTCCAGCTTGCGTTTCCACTGCCATCAGTACCCTTACTTGATGGCGTGGCGTATGCAGGAAAGTAGCGATCGACAATAAAGCGTGACAAGCACAACTCTTTTTTGTCAGTTTTAATGAACAATAATTGCCATTATAAAAGTATGAGGCTTAAGAGGAAATAAAGACAAAAGCAAACATGCTACAAATCAGCACTGTACTACGGTATTGTATCTTATGTTTAATCACTACAGAGACGTCAGAGGCAGCGGCAAATGTCAGAAGGACTAGCCAGGCTTAAGGCTGCTCTAAGCAGATACATAAGCACTGAGCGCCCGGTGGAGCTCTGAAATCGGAATAGCAAATTTTCAAATAGGCGCTATCTTTATAAATAAACCACATATTTGAGTTATAAACATTCTCACATAGAAAACTCTTAAAACTACATTTCATGACACAATAACAGTAATAGTTTGAAAATGAGCCAGATTTTGGGCAATGGTGCAAAATTCACAAGGACGCATATTGATAAATATACGTGTGGAAATCTAAAATTATAAAATACGCTGTTATATTTTTTTTTTGTGTTTGCGCACTCTGGTGTTAATAAGCCCATCACTCATGGACCGCAGAGCGGAACGAGTGAAGTACGCTTTATCCTGTTGTATCGTTCACAACTTCTGACAACGGAAACAGACATAATTGAATACTGTACTGTACTGTACTGTACTGTACTGAATCGTACCGCTTAGTGGAAACGAGCCATAATTCACAAGTAATCCACTCCAGTCCAGTCCGTCAGATAACATCATGTGAAGCAAAACGCTGCATGTTTGTATGAAACGAATCGTTCATTCATTTTTAACTCCAAACCGTTGCCTTTGGCAAACTATGACTTCTCTATCTGATCTATACTGATGCTTCCTCCAGTGAAAACATCCATCCCTTGTTGTCGTCTCACTTGAAAATCCAGACAAATTTGTTTAGAACTGTTATGGCTTGTAAACGGTGCTTGATCTGTGCATTTTTCTTTCATGATTTAGAGAGGGCACTTTTTCAAAAAGCAGTTATTATAAATAGAGGACTAGAGATTTTATCCAGGAGCTATGGTTTTAAGTTGAAATGTTTCAATGATGTATTTGTTCTGTATAAACACACTTATTTTTAACTTCACAAGATGTTAACTGATGGACTGGAGTTTTGTGAATTACTTGCAGAGTATTATGATGTTTTCATCATCTGTTTGACAGCATCCATTCACTCAAAGATACACTGGTGAGCAAGTGATGTAATGTTAGATTTCTGATGAAGAAACACAAACAAGCCTGTATACATCTTCGATGTCCTGATGTGAGTACATTTTGAGCAAATTGTAATTTTTTGGAAACAAAAAACAAAAATAGAAAATGACCAACAACAAAAAATGGCTCACTGTAGTGGAACAGACGCTAGCCAATTGCATACAGTACACTATATGAGGCTGCAAGTGACATGATGACATATAGATATGTTTATTTTCAGAAAGACACAGTAAAAAAAAACAACACTATTGTCAAATGGCCAAAATATTTGAAAATAATAATAACCCAGAATATCCATGCATGGCCAATAGGAAAAATGGCTTTATAGAATTAAAATCCTTTTATGGGATAAATTAGGTAGAAATAGCTCTTTAAATTTGCAGGTTACCACTAGGGTCTATTAGGTTGAACTGTGACCTCACAGCATGACAACCATAAATGTCAGGTTGGTTTAGACCTGGTTTAGTTGTTAGACATGTTTCATGCTGTAATTAATTAAATTACAAATTCAATCAGCCAAAATGATGATTCGAAATTTTGATGTAACTTTCCCAGTTTTGCTCGGTTTGTGTTTCATAACTGTTTTAATGTTTAAATGTAGCTAAACATAAATTAGATAGGCTACAACACATTTACATACAGATATATTGTGCATAGCTTTGTTTCTTCAGACAGATCTCATCCCATATAACATTACCCGCAATTTGGGCATCCCTTTTCTCTTTTTTTTTTTTTTTTTTTGGACAATAAGGGCGGAAGTGAGCAATAGCTTTTTTTTACTCTCCCATGCACCTCCACATCGCCTTGTATGGTCTGTTCAGCTTTCAGCTCGGCCATTTATGGTGTATTGTAGAGAGCCATATTGCCTTTCACAAACTGAAGCGGAAGCTCCCTGATCGACCTTCCAATGTTTTTGGCATGTGTGCATCTGCAAAGAGACAGGTGGCTTTATGGCATCCTACCATACAACAAGCCTCGTGTGTAATTGCAAAACCTCGTTCAACGGAACCGGTGATGTACAGTAATGGCATACTGTAAATGCCACGCAAGCTATCACAAACACACCACAATCGATTTTTTCATTCATAATTCCTTTAACCAAACGCGATTTTTATAATTGTGGGTGTACACATCGGTGAATTCTGTCAGCAACGGTATGTACCATCCTATCCACAAGAAAAGCAGCAGAAACGGGCGCGTGCGCACCCCCGGCTTACCTTACAGCCGAACATGAGCGAAAGCGTGCGGTTGCTACATATAAGTTTACACTGGCACATCACCGGTGAAAAGCACTTGAGGTTCCTCAGAGGAGGAGACATCACGTCGACACCCATAGACACAAAACACACCGATCACCGGCCGCCCGCGCTCCGCTCAGCGCGTGGCCAAAGAGGTACCGTGATGAGTCTCGCGACCGTGTGCGAGGAGCGCGCTGTATTCAAATAGCGAGACAAGTCCTAAACTCTTTCATCCTCAATGCTGCTGATGCTGAGTGGGAGGTGAAACGGTGACGGGGAGGAGTTTTTGTGTAATGAACACTAATGAGTGAACAACGCCGACCAGTGGCCTCTGAATCATTATTAAAGGCGCTTTAACATGTTCAGTTCAGGCTTCAACTGACGAATCATACAAATAACAAACAAGCACCACTGTCAAAATATCTTAAAGCAATGCGAATAAAATTCCTACCTACATTGCCAAATAAAATTATCCAAAAGCTTCTTTTTCTGTTTAAAAACAACATATTTCTGCATTCATACTAATTGTTATACAGGCCTATCTCAGCCCAGATATAACTGTTTCATCACATTTTATTCTATTATGCATAAAAAAAAACAAAGTGTTAGCACTTATAGGAATACTGAGATGCAATACAAAAAATACAACAATTAAGACATTTCAAAATGGTTACTTTATTGTAACATATCCTCAAAAATCATTTTTGTAACCTTATTTGTAACAATTGGCCTTTTAATTTAATGCAATATGTTGTGATTGCAGCATTTTGTGGATTTATATGCATATCTAAATTCACTTCACACTGGTCACAGCTGTGACATCAACATGATTCTACAACAACACTCAACAAAATTTAATCATCTTGAATTCATATATTAATACTAGACACCTTACAGATAATGTGGGCAAAAATCTTTGCCACATCTTAATGCTTACTTCACAAGCATTTTGTTCTGGAGCTTTGAAGCAGTCATCATCTTGTTATGGTGCAAAAAGGAAATAAACTGCTCGGGTCATGTGACAATTTACACTAACCATGTGAACCTGCACATACCTAATTGAGACCTTTTTTCATTTTAGCAGGAAATGCACTAAAACAGAGCTTTATAAATGAAAACCTACTTTATGGTCACTATTGTACCTAGTGATTTACATTAGTAATGACGACGCTGTTTTGGTGAAAATGTTCTCTAAATGAGGACATTCCATGGATTTTTCCAGGGTTTTTTTCACCTACCTCTTATAAATATAAGAACTTAACTTCTGCATTTTTACAATTAAAAAAAAAAAAAGTATTTATTTTTATACTGCTTGACACATGAGCACGTCCTCAAGAATAGGTTTATGAAAGTCTTAGCTCACTAAATATATGGTATGTAGACACACACGCACACACACACATACACACAGAGGGAGAGAAACATTTCAGCAATCCTCACAATAATGATTAATGAACACATTCTTCACACACTGCAGCGTATATGTTTCACCAAACTGCACATTTGACGATGCCGATTTACAGATCTGGAGTGCGCTGCGATGTGTCACATGAGGGTACAGCGCCCTCTGCTGGCGGTAGCACGCTGTGAGCTATCCATGGTACTGAAAGGCAAGTCTTCAGCGTGTGCACTGTTACTGTATCCTTCACAGCGCTTGCTCTCTGTAAGACAGGGTGATGGTATCTGTATTCCTTTGTGTATATTTATTTATTTTACCGAAAGGCTCAGTTGCTTAATGATTACTAGGGCTATTGTGAGCGGTTCGTCGCTCGCTCGGCGGCGCTAGAGATCCAGGTAAAGGCAGTATTGTGCATTCATCTCAGGAGCGACTGCGGCGCAAGACGTGCTGCTCGTCGATGACGTAAGTCTACAACACACAGCTTCCAAGCCTGCGGTGGCACGAGGACAGTCAACTGGTACAGTATACAAACACGCTAAACATGCGCACGAACCATCGCTACTGAACTACATACAAGCAGCAGCTTATTACTGTTCGCAGATTGAGGTGAGAAGTATTTGGACACTTATGTATTAAGTTATTGTTACTTGCTGTAATTGTGCATAATTGCATGCAGGTAACAATAAACCACACCCTAATCATAACCATAACTATATAGTAAGTACATGTAGTAATTAATATTACTCAGTACCTAAATGTATGTGTAATTACACTGTAACAAGGTCACCTTAAAATAAAGTGTAACCTTTGTTAATCACTGCTATGACATTAATGCATTTTAAAATATTGCTTACATTTCTAAAAACTCTGTATTTCGAAGGCAAGACACTGCAGGTGAACGGTAAAATAATAAAACTAATAGATATCACTATACTTTTCTAGTTGAATAATATGAATAATTAGGTAAAGCACATTAAGATTTTTTAATTCTAAGTTGAATTTGTTTCAATATGCAAACAGAGCACTATCAAATTAATTATTTGCACTAATTTGCATGATTTCCAGGTTCAGATTTCTTGTTTCCTTTGGTTGACATATTAAAGTTTTTTAGAGGGGATTTTAG
The DNA here is from genome assembly GCA_032359235.1 of Enteromius mattozi. Lineage (NCBI taxonomy): Eukaryota > Metazoa > Chordata > Actinopteri > Cypriniformes > Cyprinidae > Enteromius > Enteromius mattozi. Next base: position 21,261,449 of record JAUMHE010000048.1, read on the forward strand.
ATATTTAGATATTTAGATCACTCTAAAATAACATACTGTCAACAGCCAGAAGAAAAAAATCACCATGTATTTAGGAATAAAATGTTATTAATCAGTGAATGATATACAAACAAACGCCTCTGCAAAAACTTTCGAAATATGACTGCAAAGTTTGGTTTATGGAAATGCTGCTGAAGCGGAGATTACTGACTGTAAAACTGTACAGACAAAAATAGATACAATGAAATAATAATTGCTTAAACGTAGTTTGGAATTTTTATAGTGCTCAAAATCTCAAAATGTACCATTGCATGAAGAAACCTGTAGTGTCTTGCCTTTATTGAGTGATAATGATTTCAGCTATTATTAGAAAACATCAGCGGAGTAAAATCTTGGTAGTTGTGGGCATAGGTTCAGGTTTGTCAGTGTGTGTTGTGTTAATTGTGTGTATCTTTCCAATGGAACACCCAGTTTCCATGGATATTGATATGCTAGGAAACTAAGTGTGCTGTAATGTGAAGACTGAAAAAAAAATCTCCTTTACATTCAATTTGTCAATATATAAAGCTATCAAAATAAGCAGGCAGCATAGATCTGACACAGAGAAAAATATCACATATGTTAAATTTTATTTTATTTATTAATATATAGAAGCAGTATACAAAACCCAAATGGCAATTCTGTGCAAGAACCTGTTAAAAAAAAGTTGTTTTGCTCTCTCACACTGCCTGGACTTCAATTCATGTATCAAGTGAAAACAAAAATAAAATGTAAAAATGTGGTTTATGTCAGAAAGTGGAGCTGTATAGCATCTCCTGTATGTTACACATCTATGGTCTTGCCTCCTTTCCCAGAATGCTTTGCCAAAGGCGCAAGTACTCTGCAGCTGGTAGTTCATATATTTCCTGTCCAACTAAAAGAGTGGAGAAAGAGGGACTCCTGCCCTAGCCTGAAAAGCGTTGCCATGGTAACATCTGCAGGGGCGGGGATTCCCTAGCGGTTAGTGAGTTGGCAGCCTGTATGTATATGTATGTGTGTATTTATATGTCTGTCATTATAAGAAGAGGAGATCTCACATATACACCCACAAATGAAAAACAATGCATTCATTGTTCAAACAGACAGTTATCTACAGACAAGCTTTCAATTACTGTCTCCAGATTTAAATAAATTCGACTAATGTCTTAGTCTAAAACCAGGAGCAGAATTTCATATGAAATCACACTGCTGAAATATTCATTAAGGGCAAAAATGCATATGAAACCTGCCACAAATATATGATAGATTATATGCAGGCTGTCGCTGCAGGAAATGCACAACACAACATGGAAGACCAACAAACCAGCAAGATGTTTTATGAATTACATACATAGACTTTATACATTAAACAAAAAAAAACACTGTATATGCTGCCATTAGACTTCAGAAATGCACTCATCAATACATTTATAGCCATTTACTCAAATACACACACACACACACACACACTACTGTTCAAAAGTTCACGGTCAGTAAGATTTTATTAATTTTATCTTTTTTTTTATTTATTGGTCTCTTGTTCTCACCAGAGCCGCATTTATATGTTTTAGAAATATTGTGAATTATTATTAAATATTATTACATTTTAAGATGTAACATTTGAACAACAGTGTATAGAGTTTTTTTTTAGAGTCTCATTTCTGACTCACCATGCTAAAGTTTTCTTAATTATCGACAAAATTTCCAAAAAATGGTAGGTCTTTAAATATTCCCTCAGAGACTTGTTATCTATTTAGATTTTCCAATAACAGCTCTGTTAGGTAGAATGAGTTTAATTTGGTCTCATGAGAGGTCAGCAGGAAGTGATGTCACAGAGCAAGTATTTTTGGACGCTGCAAGAGGGCCAAAGTTTTGCTGGTTTATTATGACCCCATTAGCTCTATTAGACACCACTAACATTAAAGAGATTTCTTCCTGATTTCACTTATAAAATTGAATTTTGTGTAAATTGATGTGCACACTTTAAGTTGCTTTATTGATGTTAAATAATATTTTTGACTTAAAATGTCTAAAATTAGCTGTGTATTGACATTCTTTATACTTTTTAAACTGCTAATATATCATTGCCAATGTCTATTTTTTTCACTCTCCTTTTCTCATTTCTTTTTCTGCTATGTTTTTATTGTTTGCACATCAGGAAACCTATAAACTGTGCTTAACATGATAATCTACAAGTAATTGTTTTTTATTCAAACTAAAAATATAATACACTGAACATAATATTGCTGAATCAACCTTGGGTAACAAAAGAGAAAGTCATTTTTAAGCATCATATCTGGTAGAAATAGCTGCTTATTTTTACGTATTAAAGGTAGATTTAACACATGCCTTTTTTCTAATATATGCAGACAGAATGAAATATAATAAAGTACAGCATTTAATAAAGCTGAACAGAAACATGCACCGAAAGAGCAACTGTAGAATTATATACAATGCAGCATCTGAAGTGCTGTCTGGGGGATCTCTAGTGAATACAATTCTGATACTAACTATTGCATTCCATTTTATTCCTTTATGTTTATCAGTTTTTGCTGATCAATGGCATATCACTGCATCTCAATAACAGAGTTACTCTATAACAATGAATAGCGACAGTGCTGTGTGAAGAGAAGAATGAATTGCTGCGGTTTCCATTTTAGGCCACTAGTGATGAAAGTGAATACTCTTATTACTCCAAAAACACTCCTAAAATATGAAAAAAAAAAATAATAATTCAATTGAGCCTTCTCAGAGACTCTCAGTGAGCACATCTGATTCACAGAGTGTCATAATTAAGTGTAGTCTCATCTGCATCTTATAATTTTGGAAATATTATTGCTTTCATTGCTATCGATGGTTTTATGGCTAATATTTTGCAGCAGTGTGGTTATACCAGCCTAACAGATTTTTTGACTACACTTGCAGTCACAAACAGAATCTTTAAAGGGATAGTTCACCCAAAAATGAAAATTTACTTACCCTCAAGCAGTCCTAGGCAGATAAGAATTTCTTCTTTAGGACAAAAATAATTGGAGTTACATTAAAAAATGTCCTGGCTCTTCCATGCTTTATAATGGCAGTGAATGGCTGTTAATATTCAGTAGTCCTATAGAAGTCCGATAAAGTGCATCCATCCATTATCAAAAGTGCTCCACATGGCTCCAGAGGGGTTAAACAAACGCCTTCTGAAGTGATTGATGCGTATGTGTGAGAAAAATATCCATATTTAAAACTTTATAAACCATAATCTCTGGCTTTCGCTATAGCTGTAATATGTGCGGTCACCAGAGAGTCGTGTTCAGCATATGATGTAGGATGTAAGTGTGACGTAAGCTCCGGTAAGAAGTAATTAACACGGAAGCAAAGAGGAGAGAAACAAAACATAACACCGGTCATGAATCCATGTGTGTGACAATTGGTGTAAGTTTAAGATTACGATTTGTAAGTTTTAGAGTTTTTTCTTACAAAAGTCCTTTGATTCATTTCAAGACTCCTTCATTAACCCAGCGGAGCTGTGTGGAGTAGTTTTCATGATGTATGGAAACAGTTTTTTTTTGGATTCAGAATCTTAAACTTCATTCACTGCTATTACAAAGCGTGGAAGAGCCAGGACAATTTTTAATATAACTCTGATTGTATTTGTCTGAAAGAAGAAAGTTATATACTTCTAGAATGTCTTGAGGGTAAGTAAATCATGGGGTAATTTTAATTTTTAGGGGGAACTATCCCTTTAACCAAACATTTTATAACTTTGGTGGAGAATGACTCAGCAGAAATGATTTTATGTTACGGCACACACAAATACATCCATAAATGCATATGCACACAACACAAGTAGTGTATATTTATAGCCAAGCTCCAAATCAGTATTCAGGAGCAGCTTTTTTTTTTCATATTGTTCACCCAGTATTATCCTTCTGCTGAAACCACCATCCAAAATATAATGTGTAGTGAATAGAAAATGTTTGTTTCATCAAAAGCAGGTGTAAGAATCCTTCTATTTAACTTTTGATGAACGTCAAAAAAGTAATGAACATTTGCTCTTGTACTTGTGCTTTATTGCTGCAGTTACCAGATTCACATCTCACTGCTTTTGTTCAGGCCAGTGTGGCAAAACTCAAGCTCAAATCTACCTCTGACATACAGGATGTGAGACCACTACGATGGTTCTCATTTCTGTCTACTCCACTTTTGATAGTTGCAATTGCAATACTTCCTTCTCTCAGTCCTGTCCTGTGAGTCAGAGCATAACCTGTTGAGCTGTTTGAACTCTCAGGGGTCAAATTCCCTCAATTGTTTTAGTTATGAACACTATCATAATACTCAGTTTCCTGAGCAGCAAATCAGCATATTATAATGATTTCTGAAGGATCATACCCTGAAAGAATGGAGTGATGGCTGATGAAAATTCAGCTTTGAATCACAGAAATAAATTACGTTTTAAAATATATTTAAATAGAAACATCTACTGTAATAATATTTCACACTTTTACAGCCCAATCTTTGCTACAGTACTGAACACCACAGTAACTACAAATTCTTACAAAGGAGGAAAAAAGAAAATCAAGTCCAGTCCCATAAAAACAGCAGCAGGTAGGTGAACTTGTCCAGTGTCATGTTGGAATATGGTAATGTGATTGACTATGCATGAGGAAAACTTCTGCCTTCTTCAGACAAAGCAACTGTGTTATGCCTTGAATTAATTGGCATCTGAATGCAGATGAGTTTCATCACAGAGAAATCATAATAAATGTTCTTTTACAGATGTCTCCCTGAAAAACAACTGCTGTCCAAATAAAACTATGCTGTAGTTCATTAGAATATCTAAAATAATAAAATAAAAGAATATGTGTGAATCTGATATACTGTAAAACACTCAAACCAGTGTGACACACAGGGCCAACTAGTATCACTCTCTCAGCCATTTTTTTTTCAGCTTTCACTTCTCTAATCTGCACTGAAAAATAGCAATTTGCACTTTTTTTTACACCCAACTGAATAGACCAACATAAAAAAGCAAACCTTTTCCAAAACTAAAAGCAGCACAGACACACAAGCATTATACAAAAGCTGTCACTGGGGCTGAACCTTTTCGAGAGGTATACTTTTGAACATTTTAGGTATTAATATGTACACTTGAGGTACTAATATGTTCCTTTAAGGTAACAATATGGGCAATTTAGGTACCTTTTGTACCTTTGTGTGTGTGCAAGGCCACCATAAAAACAGATCCAAACTGTTTATTTGACAAAAAAAGTTTAAAAAATTAGCCTACATTTTTAGGCTGGTCTGTCTGAAAAGTCTATTATAATTCATCACTGACATAAGTTTACTGTTGACAGAAGCTTCAGTTACAGCGTCAAATGATATGTAGTAATGCATATTTATTTTGCTTTATTTTGCTTTTTTGTCACGTTTTTGCATCTTACCAAATATTTGTGTGCACCATTGCAAACCTTAGCAACATCCTAACCATTTTAGTCAAGCACTATTTTGTATTAGTGCTCCAAATTAGTCACCTATGTGACCATCTTGGTCCTCCTTCAACATATAATTATAAAAAGGGTTATTCTGGACCACCTGCATAAACCAGTCTGAACAAGCATTCAGAATACGTGACATATTGACCACAAGCCGGAAGCTGAATGTGCAATTTAAGGCCAGGCACCTGACCTTTAACCTTTAGTCCCCTGTCTGTTCCATCCATTGTCTACGCATGTTCTTTCTCTTTCTCTTTCACTCTCTGCTTTTACAGCATTGTGCAGTAATAAGGAGGCCAATGAATATTATATGCCCACATTAGCGATGCTATTTCGTCAGAAAAAAAATGACTGGGGGGGTAGAGAGCTTTAAAGCTTGATGGATATCAAGTCAACATGCCAAACTGACGCTTTTGCCCCACAGCTCCTCTGAGCTGCCATACACACAGATTTCTGTCTAGTCAGCAAACTGTGTTGACATAAGAATGTTTTCAAATCAGAATATTTTTATTTACAGACGTATGGTTTCTTGCTGAAGAATTACCGCACATTCACACAAAAACAGATATAAAACACACACCCTGCTTACTTCCGGTCATACATGAGAGGGGCAAAAAGACAGACGCAGACTTTTAGGCTGTCTAGAACACGCACACGCGCACGCGCACACAGAAACGCTCCAAGAAATGTTGTTTAATAATCTATGTTAAAAATGTCTGTGAACCAAAAGATTCAAAGACGCATGAACAAACAATCTGATAATGTATGCGATATCATCCCATGCATAAATACATTTTATGGCTGCTCGTCCTGGCTTTCATTTTCCTAGCTTCGTGTTTTCCGTTTTCCTGTCTCTTTTCCACACATGCATTTACACACGTGTATGTAGCCGTGCTCCTTCTGTGTCAACAGGCACACACACACAGATGCATCACATCATAAATCTAGTCCCAGTTAGTCAGACAGACTCGCGCACACACACACACTGTAGATTCACGCAGTGAAGATATAAACAACATGCAACAGCAGCTCTGCGCCATAAAGACAGAGAGCAAGACGTCTGGAAGGAAAAATGTACGTACCACACATGAGCAGAGCAGAGGAAGCTTAGCACGAGCCCTCATCAGCCACAAACAACCGACCAAAATGCCCGCAATGAGGGGAAAAAGAGGGATGAAAAGTGAGGGAAAGATACAGTGGCTGGACAAGTGGGTAAGAGAGAGAGGGAGAGACAGAGAGACAGGGAGAGTTGGTGTAGGTCTAGGAACACAAAGGAACCTGGCAGACTGTTCCACCTCTGAGTCACTGAACAGGTTTGTGACAGAGAGAAAAGGAGAGAGGGTGGGAGAGATGAGAGGAGGGATATGAGAGACGATCTCACCTACGCTTTCTGGAAGATTTCCCCATCATGCATGCGCTTTACACACTCTTAAAAAAATACATTTTTCAATGGCTCTGCGTAGCACTTTAGGTTCAGCAAAGAGCCCTGTTGAAGCTTCATGAGGTAAGAGATTTAAAAAGTTGAAAATAATTCAAATGTTACATTTTAAGTTCAATATATGTATTGATTTATGGGTTCGTTAAAGATCCTGTTTAATCAAATGACTGGACTTTTTGTGACGTTTAAATTAAACTAAACTATTTTGTGCAAAAAGCATTGTAGGTATGATTTATGTATTTACTTGTTTGTTTGTTTGTTATATAAATTAAGAAAATATGGTGCATATTTTAAAAAGACATCACAATAAACATTGATGTATTTAGAAGTTTTCTTTATTTATATAAATTAAACTAAATTTGATACTGAGTAACGAAATTTATTGATTTTAATGATGATTCGGTAACACTGTAATAAGGTGTCATTTGTTAATATTAGCTGATGTAACATAAACAAACAATGAACAATGCATTTATTACACTGTTTATTAAACTTTGTTAATGTTCGTTAATAAAAATATAGTTCGTCATTGTTTGTACATGTTAGTTCACGGTGCATTAACTAATGTTAACAAACACAGCTTGTGATTTTAATAATGCATTAGCAAATGCTGAAATTAACATTAACTAAGATCAATTAATGCTGTAGAAGTATTGTTCATTCTTAGTTGATATTGTTAATCAATGTTAAGTAATGAACCTTATAGTAAGTGTTACCGATAATTCTACTTACATATTCTTACTAATGAGATGAAAAAATGAAGTTGTAAAATGTATAATAAAAATATATTTAAAAAAAACATAAGCAGCAAATGATTTTATATAAAGGGTAAATGTCCTTTAAAATTATACATCTTTTTACTTTGTATGACAGCTTATGTCTTTACAAATATAAATATTTTTTGTTAATACTGGATCATAATTTAAACGTTTAAACTAAACCATAAATATAATTATATTATAATATTATAATTAAAAAAACTACATCTGCAAACAACAAATGATAGTATTTTATTTGTCCAAAATATCTTTTTTTTCGGTGCATATGCTAGTACTAGGTTGTGTAGGTTGTAGTGCTAGTAATAGGTTGACAGAATTAATCTTCAGTAAGATATTTATAATGTACTTATTTAAGACGTAACAGAAAACATGGCAAAAAAACATCTTATGTTAAAAAAATAAGACATAATAGCACATCCACACGCAAAATCAGCACAAAAGGAAATCCTTTTACACATGAAAATGATTTGTTGGTGTCCTTAAAGTAAACGCATGTGATTTCTATGCCACTAGCATAATAAAACAATACAAAAACACTCAATCAGTCTGTTATTGGTCAGTGTTGCTGTGTTGACCAGGTCAGGATCCTAAAAAAATAAAGAAATTTTTTGACAGTGTCATGGTGTAAATTATCTTTGCATATTTCAGTAAGCTGAAAATGATGAAGGTACTATAAAATCGAAATACCACAATTCCACAGTAAAGCAGCTGCACATGCTTTAGATGGTTCTCTTAAAGATGCACTGCTACTAAATCAGGTTTCAATTCTAAAAGAGATGCATGGCCGTTTTAACAAAACAGAAAATTGTTTACATTCCTCATCCGTAACGGAGCTGGTGGATTGAAAATTCAGGAACTAAAGATTTTCAGATGCTTTCTAAATTTCTGATATGTTTTGACCCGAGTCCTATTTAGACAGTTTATTTTTCTCATACAATATAAATTCTCTCTATGGTATATGGCATACATGCTGATCAGTGCTATCATTCTGGAATATGTTGTTTTGGCCTGTTTTTATTTTGTGTCTGTTGTATAATTAGATTTGTTTGTTTTTGCTTGTTCTGTTTAGATGTACTTTTATGGTTATGCTTTGTGAGGGGCCCATGCTGTTATATACACATAATATGTAACAATCATAGAACGCTAGTCACTTTGAACTAACAGCTCTGTTGTAGATAATGTGACACATCAGTGGCTGACCTTTTCATCTGAACATGTCCAATTATATAGTCATTCTGGAAAGAGAAACACTATTACATACATCATATGAACATACACTTTTTTATTTCATACAAAACGTCTTATGAAATAGAAGCTTGTAATACTGATATTACTTAAAAATGACAAGATCCCCCTACAAAAGGTCGGTGGAAAGTATATATTTGTAAGACAGAAAGACTTAAATGTAAATGTTGTTCCAGTATACACATATTAACTATAATTATTTCTATATTTAAATAAACAACCCATTTCTGCATTATTTTAACTGATGTACTTTCTGAGCTACGACCTTCCTGGTGAATTGACGGAAGGAAAACAGACCTTTTTCTGGATGTGTATGTGTGTGTATTTGTATTGGTCTAATGATGCTGAGTGGCTTGTCAGTGGAAGCGATAACTAATGACTACTTCTGTAAACAAAGTCAAGCACATAAACAGTATTAAACACTCACAGAAGGAACATTAAACAATTCAAAACATACCAACAATAAACAAAACACTATGCCAAGCCTATAGCCCAGCGGCCTATGATTCTGCCTCCAGCCAAACCGAAGAGAAGAAAACAGACCCCATACAGCACTGCTCAACACTAAATATTACTGAACAAAAGACGTCATTAGAAAAGGGATGGGATTGGATGCAGACAGGAAGCAGGACAGGAAATAGGATGAGATGCGACATGACAGAATAAGATAGGACAGGACAAAATACTACACATAGTATACTAGACAAGTCTGGATGTGTTTTGATAGGGTAGGACAGGACAGGACATCATAGGATAGGATAGGATGGGACGGGACAGGACAGGACAGGACAGAATGCTATGCATATCATACTAGACAGAATGGGATAGTTGGATAAGATAGGATAGAACATGACAGGACAGGACAGGACTGGACAGGACAGGACAGAATAGGATAGGATAGGATAGGATAGGATGGGACAGGACAGGACAGGACAGGACAGGACAGGACAGAATAAAATGCATACCATAGGATAGGATGGGATAGGATGGGATGGGATGGGACGGGACGGGACCGGACAGGACAAGACAGGATAGGATAGGATAGGATGGGATGGGATAGGATGGGATAGAATGGGACAGGACAGGACAGCACAGAATAAAATGCATACCATAGGATAGGAAACAGGGCAGGACAGCATAGGATAGAACATGACAGGATGGGATTGGACAATAAGAGACAGGAGAGGATGGAATACTGTACACAGTGTTGGGGAAAGTTACTTTTAAAAGTAATGCATTACAATATTGCGTTACTCCCTAAAAAAAGTAACTAATTAC
>JAUMHE010000048.1:21271765-21286272 GCA_032359235.1 Enteromius mattozi
TTACTTTACTAGTTACTTGGAAAAAGTAATATTATTACGTAACTCGCGTTACTTGTAATGCATTACCCCCAACACTGGGAATACATACTATACTGAACAGGCTAAGACATTGTTAGATAGGACAGGACATGATGGAATTGTATAGGATAGGATGGGACAGGACGGGATAAGAAACAGGATAGAATACAATAGGATAGGATAGGATAGGAAACAGGGCAGGACAGTATAGAATAGAACAGGACAGGATGGGACTGGACAGGATAAGAGACAGGAGAGGATAGAAAACATACTATACTGAACAGGCTAGGACATTGTTAGACAGGACAGGACATGATGAGATTGTATAGGATAGGATGGGACAGGATGGGATAAGAAACAGGACAGAATACAATAGGATAGGATAGGATAGGACAGGACAGGATAGGATAGGGTGAGATTAGACAGGATAAAATACATCATACTAAAAAATACATTACATAATTGGTAGAAAAGACATGACAGGATAGGACAAGAGGCAGGACAAATATGTGTAATACATGACCATAATCTTGCTTAAGATGTTTTCTTCTAAAAACACATATCAAACAAGAATGCTGTCGATATAAAGTAAAGAGAGAGTGTAGAACTATAAAATGAAGGTGGTCAGTACAGCCCAGATCTTGATTTTGGGAGAACTTGGTGAGATATTTTTGAAATCATATTGACATCTTGGCATATCTGACCAGAGCAGTTTGTGACATTGTTGAGATCTCTTCTGAAACTGTGAAATTAATAAGATATTTTTCTAAAGAAAAACATATGAGAATGCATTAGCCGTAAAAAAAAAGTGTCCATCCATCCTCCATTTAATCTCACCGCTGCCTGGCAGTTGAGGAACAAATCAAATTTCTCATTCCCACATTTCTTTAGTAAAAATTCATATGAGCTGATGCTATTTCCTGTTACTCATGCCAGGCATTTCATTCCTTATAAATATGTCATACTTACGAGTATCTACATGCGAGTACGCCCCCTTACAGACATTTTTGGTTATCTACGATTAGGTCATCTCCTGCCTCTCATTGTGTTTAATATGATAAATTCTCCTCTCTCTCCATTGTCTATATAACACTATACATCTCCATCCTTCTCCATGCTTGCTCATACGTACATAATTATTATCATATGAATACACTCATACATTCTTTTTTTTGCCCATTTCTATCTTTCTCATTCATTCTCCCCCCTCTCCCTATTCTCTACATGATACCCTGCCATGTTGTCATGGCAACAATCAGGACCCAAGGGCTCGGTTGCTAGGCAACTCACATCACCCATAAGAGGAACATGAAGATAAAAAGTCAGAAACAAACAAACCACGTAAATCAAAGGTTAATTCTCTCATTATTTGTGAGTGTGTGTGTGTGTTCTAGCACCAATACTTCAATAAATGTCATTTTTTAATGTTCATTTTCAGAACATCAGTGTTACACACCATTCCCTCAACCACAACACACAATCCTTCATCTGACAATGAAACGAAACAGCAGCAGATATTATGATTGTGTACCATCTTAAAGGACTGTGCATTTGCTTGATGCTACTTCCTTTTGCTATCAAACTCAAACATCTGGTTCTTCCACAAGCTGTTTTGTGTTGTGGGAGGCGAGGTGGGGGATCTCTTACCAAAGAATGACAATGATGAGCCCTTAAGAGGCACAATGTGTTATCTGAATTGCAGGTGGTGCTAGTGATTCTGAAGCAGCTTGCTGATGCTACAGTTCCATACTGGCCCACTGAGTGGCAGTACGTGACTCAGCAATACAACAGCTTCCTCAGAAACTCACCACACAAGCTACTGATCTCTTAATTATGGACTCAGAATGTGTGTGTGTTGTTAATTGCTGAGTGTTACACTATTCAGTTATGTCAGATCCCAAGCTGCATGGGAAGTGCTTGAAAACTATTCTGGTAAGGACATCACTGTCTGAAGACTGAAGATGGTAAAGAACCTAAATATTTGGTAAAACATTAGATAGTTCACCCTAAAATGAAAATTCTGTAAGTAATTACTCAGCCTCATGTCAATGCAAACCTGTAAGAACTTCGTTCATCTTCAGAACGCAAATCAAGATTTTTTTGATGAAATTCGAGAGCTTTCTGACCTTCCGTAGAGAGTAATGCAACCGACACATTCAAGGCCCAGAAACGTAGCAAGAACGTTGTTAAAATATTCCATGTGACATCTATTTTACAAAGCTACAAGAATACTTTATGTGTCCAAAAAATATTAATAATAATAAAAATAATGACTACATTCAGCAATTCTTCAACTCCTATGCCATCATCAAGAGTACCACTACGCTTACGTGGTACTCTCTATAATCTCTCAGTGCTCTGCCACCGCATTTCAGTAGTGCATATCTGTGCAAAATCATCAAAAATTGATGCTAGGGTTTTTATAAGTGGTTGCCAAGGTGTTACTATGCAGTTCCTAAGATGTTTGGAGAGTTTTTAGCATGTTTCTATGCAAATGTTAGGACATTCTTTGCGGTTGCTAGGTGATTGCTTAATGGACCGTGTCAAAAGAGCCTCAGTGATACATCTCAGGTCCCACCTCCATTTTAAGTGTGTGCTATTTTTCAACCTTTTATCATCAGTGAGTCATCAGTAGCTAAAATCCTCTGTCTCGTCACTTAGAAATGTAAAAACACATCTCTTTTTAACAAGACGCACAGTATTAGGAATCATTTATAACAGAATAGGTGCAGAATGAGTTTAATACTTTAAGACAACGCACATTTATTCAACTTAAATTGCTGACACTAGAATGTTTGGAAGTTTAATAGTTTTCTTTTCAGTATTTTCACTTAAAAAGGGGCACACTGCTATGGTAGCTGGATTCCTCCACTGAAAGACTGCGTTCAAGGTTCGCCAGAAATGAAGAACTCAGACACAGAAAAAAGTATATTACTATCTCAGAGAGAGAAAGGAGGTGCTGAGTGCAAGCACTACCCCCAGCCAGATTTGCCTGAAGCTTACTGTTCATGCCCAATAACACTCAGATTGAAACTGGCTCAACCTAGAGATTGTAAATTCTCGTAAAACTATGGTATGCCAACAGGATAGTATTCACTAGTCAATGGGCTAACCTCTGTTCAGAGACAGCCTTCCCCTTCTGCTGTCTACCAAAGCAGACAAAAGGCGCTTTCTAAAATGACAACTTGCAGTGTTATCATTGAGACTGAGAAAAGGACACAATGATGCAGACAACAGGTAAATGTCATTATCGCTTTTTTCCATGATTGTGAAGTAAATATGTTCACATGGCTTTTTATAAATGCTGGGTAGCCAGTGTTTGAAATTGTTTTAGACCCAACTTTGAAGCTTAATTAGTTCCCCAAACAGAGCTACAAAAACTAAATATGTTTCTGCATTGTGAACACGCAAAAAAGCATGAACTTCCACCAATAGTTCTAGAAACTATGAAAAGGTTCCTCTGGTGCAAAGGCACCTAGGGCAAATTTGGTTAATGTTGCTGTCAACGGGCCCATGGCCGATATAAAGTATCCAGAAATTTGTAACCCATTCTCAGTGGGAAAGTCCCCAGGCAACATTGGCCCTTGTATCATCAACCTAAGAGTCTGCTGGGCTGAACTCCAGACACAGAGAGTGCTTATAGGTCCCTGACCATCTTGATGGAGGTAAGTGTGGTTAGAAGGCCCATCTTCAGAGAGAGGGCATTAAGCTCAACTGACTCTAGGGGCTCAAAGGGAGTTCTCTGCAGGGCCTGTAAGACCAAAGAGAGGTTGCAAAATGGAATAACCGCAGTCTCTAAAGATTTAACCTCCTTGCGCCTAATAAGCCTAATAAGCTGGTCGTGCTTTTAGGGACTTCCCATTCACAGTGTTATGATGTGCTCCATGATGTGCTCTGATGTGCTCATATTACGCCCTCCCATGAAAAAGAAGGTCCTGCCTCAGAGGACAGGCCATGTAGAGGAACATGAGTTCTGAGAAGCAGGTCCAGGTGGGCCAGTAAGCCACAACCATCTAGATCTGGTGTCTTTCTGACCTTGCACAGTGTATGTGTGATCAGACCCACTGGGTAAAATGCATATTTGAGCAAACTCTGGGGCAAGTTATGTGCCAAGGCATTCCATACTGAGCCGAGCTCCAGTCAGGGAGTACCCCAAAAGGCAATGGGGAGGGCTCCTGCAAAGCAAACAGATCTACCTGTTCTTTGCTCCACTGACTCCCTATCAGCTGGACTGCCTCTGTATGGAGTTAGGGTTAGGGTTAGTTATGAAAGCATGTTTTCTTGGTGACTGAGGTCACCGGGAATGTGAGTGGCACACAGTGATTTCAGAAGATGAAGGACAAGTTGCGACATGTGACAAGAGTGCATACCTCTTTAAAGAATTATGTGTGCCACCGTTGTGGTGTTGTCCCTCCGGACCAACACTTGCTTGCTCTAATCCATGGCGAAGCCTTTGCTGGTCCAGCACAGCCAGCAACTCCAGGCAGTTGGTGTGCCAACACCCTGTCCACGGTCTAGTGGCCATGTACCTGCTGCATACAGTGGCCCCACTGCATGTGGTCACTCTGCAACTTTCGTAAAGACACAAGGCGACATGTGCAGTACCTTGTACTGATACACCTGACCCTCAAAAGCAAACCAAAGGAATGGTTTGTGTCATTTAAGAATCTAGACACAAAAGTATCCAATCTATATATCTATAGCCCCAAACCAATCTTGATGTTCAACGCATGTAAGAATGTACAGCTCTCCTCAACTTTGGGTTGCTCATCTCAGGGGTGCTTTGAAGTCCTAATTAAACTTAGCACTACATGGTCTTTATTTTATATATATACTGTATACTGTTTACTTTCTTCCCTTATTTTTTTCAATGCTATCTGCACTATTCACACAGACTGTTTTGCCATTTTTTTATTTACCAATGTTTATTTATTTATTTTCAATAACTCCACCACTATTTCTTCATGATTTTTACATTCAGTTGCCTTGAAAACAGAATCAGAGTGTTGCTGATAATGTTGTTAATAATGTTTGAGAAGAAAACACCCATAATAACTGCCGTGTGAGAAGACAACCAGACTTATCAACCTTAGTGTGTCTCTGTGATACAGTTCTAGTCTTCATTTCTGTAAAGTCCAGACGGGCCACCTGCTGTGACAGTGGCAGCTTGTGTTGTTAAAAAGTGAGCCCTGTCCTGTCTCACCTTGCCTAGACAGAACTTACACAGCAGCCTGTTGAGATGAGAACGTGCCCTGCCAAACCATAACCTTTTTCCTACTTCATGTTGCGCATTAACTTTTCCCTAAGCCAACCAATTCAGTTAACACTCCGATTCAGTTTACACTCTACATTCAGTCAGCTACCACTGAGCCCTGTTAATTTTTTTTTTTTTTATATTATTTTTTAAGTATAGCTGGATAAATATACAGACTGATTGATGGACTATGTTTTACAAGAAAATATTAGTTTAGTTTTTCACCTTTAATGGTTCATGTTTAATTGAATGTGTTTTTTGCTATTTCTTTGTAATTGTTTATGAAATGTACTATTTCTAAACAAAGATTGTTTGCAAGTAAATTCTGAATGGAACGCACTTTATAGTGTAACTTGAGCTGTTTATTTTAGAAGTCTGTGCTCCCCAAAAACGTTCAATATTTTTTACTAGAAAACAATAAATGCATATATATGGGTAGTTGACAAATAAAAATTGGTGTGGCATAGCAAAAATTAAGAAAACAAAACTCAACATACAAATAACATGAGAAAAATGTATCTTCATTCTTAGTTACAAATAGCATGAGAGAGGTTTATCTTTAATGTTAGAGGTTTTTTCTCCCTCACACCATAAGACACATTAATACCCATATATGAAAGCATCAGAGAGATTTTACACAATGTAAACTGTTTCATTTAATTGAATCATACAATTAATAATATATTGATGTACATGTGATAAAATATGATACTGTGTGCAAAAGTATATTTGAACATACATGTACTACGTTTCTATTTATATGAAAACATGTATGTTCAATAAGTACTTAACTATGAGGTAAATATGTATACGGGTAGTTGATGTATCAATGTGTCCCATGGTGTGACAGCAAAAATGTAAAAATAATAATGTTAATAATAACCTCTATCATTGAAGATAAAACTTTCTCATTCTATTTGTAACTAAAATTAAGATATCTATTTTTTTGTTATTTTTATGTTAAGTTTTTTTTTTTCTACATTTTTGCCGTCACACCATAGGAAACAGTTCTAAATAAATTTTTATTTGTCATTTACTCATATATTCACATATTTGTATTCTTTTATATTTTATATATTTAATATATGGGTAAAATCTCCTCTAAAAATAAAAAAGAACCCTGATATTTTCTGTAAACACTTTTTTTTCTTATAAACCACCACACATATATTCATGCATGAAAGGTTTAACTATGCAAACAATAAAGTGATATATATATATATATATGTTATGCTTTTTTACATATTTACCATTTTCACTGCGTATAGCTTTAAGTGGTCCATGCATATTGCAGCACATTGAAAAATATAAACAAAATATAAATGCAAGTAAGTCCTTATCCACTGATAAAAAATAGATTCTAGCACATTTTTCTACATTTTTTCTTTTTTAATTTGGATTTGCATCCACATGAGGGTGAGTAAATGATGACAGAATTTTAACGCCTGGGTGAGCGACTCTTTTAATGAGCTTTTTATGTGTGATCAATTTTGCAGCAGAGGACGTGAGAAAGACTGATCACGCGTCTGAAGTGCGCGTGTGTGGTGTTTGAATATGGAGGATGCACCTCTGCAGTGGATGAATGCTGAAGGTTGATGTATGCGTGTAGGAGACTCACTGAGAAGAAAGAAAGGATGGGTGGATGAGAACTGAGGAAAATAAATGAAAGAGAGAAGGCCAGTTAGATGAGTGGGGAATGGTAGGATGTTATTACAAGTACATCTCAACTGAGAATCGCCAAA
This sequence comes from Enteromius mattozi, assembly GCA_032359235.1. Classification (NCBI taxonomy): domain Eukaryota; kingdom Metazoa; phylum Chordata; class Actinopteri; order Cypriniformes; family Cyprinidae; genus Enteromius; species Enteromius mattozi. Next base: position 21,278,780 of record JAUMHE010000048.1, read on the forward strand.
GAAAGATAAGCTATGCGTGTTAGCGTGTCTTTGTCAGGTAACCATGTGAATGAATACTTTATGCATTAAGGACCGCACATCTGCCTCATGCACCACTGCCCAATGCTTCGAAGTGTGTGAATTTGTTCGCGCATCATATACTGTATGTGTGAGAGTATATCGCTGGATGTGACCTGTAGTTCAGTTTAGCATAACCAAGCTTTTGCTTCCTTCAAATCATGTCAGAATGATGATATTGATGAGTGCACATGAAAAGAACAACAGTTTTTAATTACCAGCGGGAAACTGGGGATTTTCTTTAAGTCACTTTCTCAGCTGGAAGAATGTGTATTAATAAAATCATGACGGGAGCTAATTGGTATCAGTCATAATTAAGTCATGATTGTGAGCCTTCACATCTTGTGCCCCGCTGAGGAAGAACAGAGCTAAAGCTTGCAAAATAATTTCATTAATTAGTTCATTTCAGCCCTATATGGTCACACTTCAAATAATATTATGTTGCTTCTTGAACATTTGCAACACTTTCAAAGTTAAATGTCCGTTTAAGTACATTTACTTTTACCAGAAACAGATGATTGTGAATGTGGAAACATTTTGTTACACTGGTTATTGTGCTTAACTGTGTGAGAGTTAAGTGTGAGATGTGAGTGGTGTTCATTATAATAACATACCACCCTACACTGAATCTGACCCTAAATGTTAAACGATAGTCTTAACTAAAGCAAACGTGAGATAAAAGACATTAGTGAAAGCAATCATGGTATTTCATCCTGTTTCATTATGTCTATGAGCTCTTTTGTTTAATGGACTTGTAGCGAAACATTCCACATTTCAAGTGTAACCATTTATTCTGGGTGAGCTACTGAGCAAGTTTACAATATCAGAAAGCAATCCCTGTTCTAGGAGTATTATGGTAAGGAAAGCCCTAGTGCATGTTCTGAATGAGTTACCGGACTTCTCCGGACTACTGAGCTAGAAAAAATGACGATCGTCATAAACAGAAGGATCAGAGATAATATAGATCATAGATCACGCATGTAGATCGTGTTTTGGCCATTTTGAATCTGATCTAGGCTAGTCAGTGATGTAGATGCCTTTACACACACAGAAACATCTCTAGTTACATCGTGGATAGATCTATAACCCGGCGATATGAAAATGAATATGCATGTATGCATGTGTGTGCATGATCTAAATAGAGTATGTGCGTATATATAGGTACATATGTATGTACGTAGCCTAAATGTTTGTGTGTGTGTGCACACATAGTGTGCCCATGTGTGTAAACATGTATATACATGTGTGTATGTGTGTTTGTGCATAAACGTGTGTGTGTGTGTCTGTTTGTTGCTTACTGAATGCAGTTTAATTTATTCATATAATTTGTAACAGGTGAAAGAATATGATATCTAAATGACGGTGGCTGGCAACTTTTTTTTAAATGCTGGCAGGGAAAGAGTTAAGAGTTTTTTTGTTAATAGAAATAAAGCTGAAATAGCACATAAATATTAAATTAAAAACATGAAAAGTAGAAATGCTGCCCTGGCAACTGATTGAAATAAATTTAGTTGAAGCATTAAAATTATTAATAAAATAAATAAATAAAACATTAAAATTTAAATAAAAATAAAGCAAAATATTAAAGAAAAATTAAACTGATAAAAAATCACAAAAATAAAACTAATAATAATAACACTGGCTCACATTACATTCTAAGTGCGACTTCAAAAATTTCTAATCAGTCTTATAGCAGAAAGCAGTTTTTTGAATTTGAATAAAAACCAAATAAATTTAAAATCACAAGCCAATATTTTATTCACTGTAGAACATTGTCAACTTAAATTTTTCAAATTTGATGCATGCTACAGGTTTTAAAATAGTTGGGACGAGGCATGTTTACTATGGTGTAGCATCTCCTCTTCTTTTCAAAACAGTTTGAAGACATCTGGGCATCGAGGTTGTGAGTTTCTGGAGTTTTGGTGTTGGAATTTTGTCCCATTCTGGCCTGATATAGGTGTCCAGCTGCTGAAGAGTGTGTGGTCATCTTTGACATATTTTTTGTGTGTAATTATGCGCTAAATGCTCTATATAGGTGAAAGATCTGGACTGCAGCAGGCCAATTCAGCACAAGGACTCTTCTACTACGAAGCCATGGTGTTGTAATAGCTGCAATGTGTGGTTTTGCATTGTCCTGCTGAAGACCTTCATTGAAATAGACATCATCTGGAGGGGAGCATATGTTGCTCTAAAACCTTTATAAACCTTTCAACATTCATAGTGCCTTCCAGAACATGCAGCTTCCCATACCATATGAACTTATGCACCAATGCTGGCTTTTGAACTGAATGCTGATCACATGCTGGAAGGTCTCCCTCGTCTTTAGCCCAGAGGACATGGCATCAGTTATTTTCCAACAAAAATGTCAAATTTGGACCATAGAACACTTTTCCATTTTGAAACAGTCCATTTTAAATCAGCCTTGGCCCACAGGACACAATGGCGCTTCTGGATCATGTTCATATATGGCTTTCGTTTTGCTTGATAGAGTTTAGTTGGCATCTACAGATGACACAGAAGATTGTGTTTACCGACAGTGGTTTCTGGAAGTATTCCTGGGCCCATTTAGTAATGTCAATGACAGAATCATGCCGATGAGTGAAATTTCTCAGTGTAAACATTTGTTATGCTCTCTATGCTCTTTTGTGAATAAAATATTGGCGCGTGTGATTTGAAAGTCTTTTAGTTTAATTTTATTCAAATTTAAAAACATCCTAACATTTCCCAACATTAGATGAAAATGAAATTTCCCACTCTTTTCATTTTCTTCGTACCAAAATTATTTGAAACACACATTGCTCCACAAATATAAGTTCAAAAGTGCAAAAACTAATTTGTGTCTGGATTTTCATAATTGGTGTCTGAATCTGGTGGAAGCTAATGTAAGATAATTGTATTTGTCATAAATAAGTTTAACTGTTGATGGTGCAGTTTAGATTTCTACTTCTTCTAATCTGCACCTTTTGCTTCATTTAGTTGCAGCAGCACTAAAATAGGTTGTTTCTCAGTAGCTTAAATGAAAGAAATATGAAATTGCCCGCCAAGTCTGTTATTTCTGACCAAAATCAATTGAACTCACATCATGGTGTAATTACAACTTCCAAACTTGTAACAAGAAACGTCTCAGGAGATTTTGAGTGCAGAATTAGAGCTTTTAACACAGCAGATATACTCCTGTGGTATCTAGTGTATGTGTGTGCGTGCGTGTGTCTACTTAACCATATTTTAGAAACGTGTACCCAGAGGTGGTATTTTTTTCTTTAATTAAGGCCCGAGCACCGATGGTGTGCCATTGGTGCAAGCACCCTTTAGGGGTTGTATTTAAACTCCTCCTAGAGATTTAAACAGATCAACACCAAATTTGGTCAGTGTAATCTAAAGCCCTTTGTGATGTTAAATTTCAGAGATCTTAAGTTTTCGTTAAAGGGCGTGTCCATGGCAGCGTGACAAATTTTGCCATAGGAATAGAAGTTGTTGTAAATGTCCAATCTGCACCAAACTTCACACGTTTAGTAAGAGTCCTGGCTTTAAAACATATAAAGGCCAGCATTCAGTTATAGTCATAGCACCACCAGCTGGCAGCAGGAAGTTTGGCACATATAAATCAGATTCAAATCCCCACCCTACATCTTTCTTTTAAGATAAACTGTTACACTAAGATGTAAGCTACAATATGGAAGAAAAGGTCTGAGTCTACTTCTATTTCATTGTAAATTAAAGTGAACATTGTGTGAGGCACATATGAGTATGACTACATGAGCACTACAATGTAAAAATGCTTTGACGGTTATGTTTGGAATTAGGCAATAAACAATATAATCAGTTAAGTATAAAATAATTACACCCATATGGAGAGTTCTCGTCTACCATATATACATACATGCCAGTATTTGTGTGAGTATGCATGTGTGGACATCAAATGATAAAAAAATGCATTTGGTGGAGATTAGAGATGGCTCATCCTGGACACATACAGGGCCACAACTGGCACCATGAATCTCTCATTTTGCCAGAAAGAGTAAGAGAGAAGGAGAGACAGAGACCAGTGCCCTTGAGGGGAGATCAAATATGACCTCTCTACTTCATATGCTGACATCACAGACACACTATAAGAGCGTTACACTCGCTCAAACACACACTCACACAACATGCTAACAGCCTTTTTATCACATCTGAAAACATCTTGCACAAAAGAAAGCTTTACCATCAAACATACAAACAAACACACACACAAATCTGACTCACAACCATATCAAGTGTCCTGAAACATGAGCTAATGTTCGATTCTTTTACAGATACACTCACACAAACGCAGCGGCGAGCCCATGCGCACTCTTTCCATTGTGAATCAACACACTGCTGCCTACAGACTTGGCCATGTTGCATATACGCGCTGGCACACACACGCCAACACACGTTCACCCACACGAATCCTACTTAAACAAGTCCTGACACATACACACATGTGGAAAAACTCTGACACACTGTTTCATGACACACTTGTCATCTTAAACTGAACTGAGAGGCATGGATGAATAATTAATAAGCCAAGCAGTTTGATTTTGTGTATGTGTGTGTGTGTGTGTGTGATGAAAAGGCTAAGAATTGTTGCAGTTCCAAAGTGACTCCAGCCATTAGATGTCATGTCCCAGTGCCCATCCTGGCTTTGTTTGGAACAGCATACTAACATAGTGCTCTGTTTCTTTGACATATAATATGTACAGTGTGCACAGCACGCTGAATATCCGGACAAGCTTCTACATTTGCCAGAATGTGTGCAACAACGCAAAGTGGTTGATACAACATTCCACATTCCGACGTGTGACAAATGAACCACAAATAACTATGGCTACAAATTTAACCGCTCATTTTGACTCATTATTTCATTGGACTGCCAAAAGTTCAGACATTTCAGTAATTAAAAATAGAAAATAACTACTTATTTCCAAGAAGATCATTTATAATGTGACCATTTCTATAACATCAAAAATCGGGGGACGGGATAAAACTGAATAATAATCTCAAACTTCAACAAAGTGAAAACCAAAGTGGCAGAAATTAACTTTTCAATTGCTCACTTAAAATTGATTTTATTTAAAAAATGCAAATTAACAAAATGCATAAAACTAAGTATCAATCACAGGAAATACATATCAATGAAATCCATCTTTATGCTTCAAAAGAGGCACAGAGGCTGAGGTGGCATTTAGATGTATTTACACAGACAGTTTAATGCAGCTCAGAGATGCCATGAATGTATTTACACAACTTCAGTGTAATGCATTCATGGCAAAATTAATAAAAAATGTTAAATAAAATTAATATTTTAAACATAAAATATGCTAAATAGAAACATGAAATGTTTGAAATATTGAACATATAGTTTACCGTTTCTGTGCTATTAGTGTCAACTAGCAGAGCCACAAAAATAAAGCATGATTACTATAAATGTAAGGTGAAGTCTCAACAAGTACACTACCCAAACATCCCATCAAACTCCTCCATCTTGTAAATGTGGATGGCCAGTGTTTACCATTGTTATACCCCAATGTCTGTGTGTTTTGGTAAGTCTTTAAATTTCTTTTTCCGCACTGGATAAACATCATCTGGCTCAGCCTGCTACAGTAGCCAAGGACAGAATTGCAATGATTGAACAAATATTTTATAGTCCTGAGACTTCTATATATATATATATATATATATATATATATAGACCACTTTAATTATTGATTGTTATCTGTCTGTGAAGAAACTTTCAACCAGTATAACAAAAAATGTTTATGAAAAACATAATTACAATAGTGTGAATAATATAAAACTAAAAGTAGGTGGCGGCATGTCATCTTCATTAAATCAACCGATTCTTTCAAAATGGCAGATACATTTGGGAACAAAGCAGGTGATGAACTTAATGGGCCTGTTTACACCTGGTCACTTCATGCATTTTCTCTGATTTGATAGCTATCCGATCGCGAAAAGACCGAGTGCAAATGCCCTCTGAAATGCTTTCGATTCGCATTTAAATCCAATCGCTCAAACCACTTCAGGAAGTGGTCTGGGCTGCGTTCCAGACAAGACTGGACAAGTGTAAATGCATCTGGTTGTTGAAACCACATATGCAAATTTTACTCCTCCCAAAATATTAAAATAATAAATGTGTGAGAACATTTTATAGACTATGTTATATTCATATATGAAAGTACTGAAAAAAAATCCTGCGTCAAAGAAGGTGGAGTTTCAGAACACACCCACCGATTACATAACCACCTCGTACCAATGGTAGCTCAAAGGTGTTTAGGAGCCAAGACAAACTCCCCAAAAAGTTTGCTTTGGTCAGCCGATTCAAACTGCCAGAACAAAATCAAAGCAAACTTTGTTTTGGTCTGATTTTGTTAAAAATTATGTTATAAATATATTTCAGTTCGTTCTTCAATTTCGTTTGAAGTATATCGGTGTAACGAAGAGGACAGACGAGGGCGGATCCAAATGCTGGCTTTTATTTACAGGAATTGTCAAACAGGGTAGGGTCAAACAATTGCAGACAGGAATGGCAAGGCAACAGCATACAGGGATATCCAGAAGGGTAGCGAGGGTCGGTTGATCGATAAACAGAGTCCAAGAGGGGCAAAACAAAGACAATAATCCAAAGGCAAAGCGCAGGTCGGTACACAGGCAAATCAAACAAGGAAAACAAGCAACAAAAGAAAGGGGAAACGCGTTGTAGAGGAGGGAAACACTCACAATACTCAGCGATAGAAACACACATGAACACTTTATAAAGGCGAGACAAGGGGATTAACGAGGGGGCGGAGCTGATCAATCACTATAGAAACTAAAAAGACACAAACACAAGGGAAGCAAGGCGTAGTGGAAGACAAATGTTCAAAATAAAAGTCCACAAAACACAAAACAATGGAAACAGACAGACAACATAACAATCTGGGCCTTAACCTATCTTTCCACTGCTGATGCACTCTCTCCTGCTGAAGTCTTTGATCTTAAAATTAGCTGATAAATGTTGAGGTTAAAATGCATATAACTTAATATTAACAAAACATAGTCTTTTAATTAACATAGTCTTGCTCATATTGAATGGTATTTAATGGTTTGTTACTTAATATAATATCATTTCAATAAAATAACATTTGCAATGGGTTTGTAACTGTTTTAATGCATATATAATTTCTCAGACTGAGTTTTTGTTGTAATTACCCAGTTTTGACCAGCAGACATCACCAGCAAGTGATGTTTCAAAGCAGTGAATGATGACGATTGATTCAAAGCTTCGGAATATTTGATTTCTGCCATCGCTAGATTTCGTTATTAGCAGTAAATAAATTACCGCTATAGACTAAATGCTAGTTCCTTTTCAGGAACTCAACTGCGTCCTAAAACGCTATGGGAACGCCTCCAGCGTGACCACGCTCTGAAACTAC
>JAUMHE010000048.1:21301761-21322624 GCA_032359235.1 Enteromius mattozi
GTGTTTTTTGACCTTGCATACATGTAAACCTGTTTTGAGAGACTCATAAAACAATATTAGCAACCTTTAAAATGGCAAAATAGGGGCACTTTAAACAAAATGCAAATGCAAAGCATTTCTGGGAACCAATATCAGAAAAAAACTGAAAAAGGTTCATGAGGATTTCTGGTTTCCCAGAATGCTTTGTATGAGGCTGTTTTTAAGAGTTTTATTCTGTAAAGACAAAAGAATTGTTTATGTTTAATGTTCATTTATATTTGAACAAACTGTTGCCAATAAATTTGATAAATATAAATCTACAGTAAATTACTGGCAACCAGCTGCATAACTACAGCAAATCACTGAAATGAATGTATTTCTTCAAAGCACAACAAACTATAACAATTATTTAAAATATACTTTGAAGTAAAAGTGGTAAAAACTACTTTAATGACCTTACATGACCTTTTCATTTTAATACCGTATTATTGTTTTATATGTTTTTAATATATTTTAAGATTTAAAAATCTGAAGCGCACTACAAGTGATATTAAATTGTTTATTGATTAGTTTATCTTTGCAGTGTAGTAATAAAAATAAAGGGGCAGTGACACTAAATTTTGATGTGATATATGATTGTGATAGCGAGTCAAATCTTTAAAACATATATTCAACGTATAACAAATATCAATAAATCTGACATGTAAAAATATATCTATATATCTATAGCTATATAAATAAGTCTACCCCACTTTCCCGAAATGCAAAACTTTGATTCCGGTCTGCCACATTCACATATGTATAAATGAAAGTGAATGTTAAAAGTGTGGTGTGACCCTCCCCATAATTAAGAAAAACAAAGCAATAGTGATAAATAACTGCGTTAAGTTGTTCATTTTGAAGCATTTGTTCCCCTAAGTAAGAAAATGTTAGTAATTAAGAAAACTACAAGAGGGAATAATCAGCATTAGCAGTTAGTGCACTTACTAGGTGCAAAGTGCTTCAAATTAGCAGTTCTGCACAAATGATTTAATTGTAAGCCATAATAAATAAGCAAATGTGGGCCTATTCTGTGGTTCATACAAAACTAATGGTAATTAAAATGTAGATGTACCATTTATTTAAGTAATAATACTAGATGTTTAAAAGGTGTTTAGTAGAGGACAGAACATCATTCTGGTGTCCGGAAGTTATTGTGAGACGAAACTTTCCAGATAACCTTACTTTCAAAGTAGCCATCTGTTTTTCCCGGACAGCAATGCAAATGCTAATTTTGCTCAAGTCCTCTTAGCTTTTCTCCAGAATAAAAAACCCAGCAATCTTTCATGTAAAGTTTTACAAAAGATCTCAACGGCGTCTTAAACTGTGCTCAGATTTGCCAAGATAGCACCTGCTAGACAGAGATTTCTGAACATTTCCTTCATATAAGCTTTCCACATTCATTTTATAGCTCAACACTGCACGTAAATTGACGCTTTTGACTCAATTTGCATTTCTCTTGAGGAATTTCAACATCTGAGAATAATTATAACAGAAACATAACATAAGCCTCGCAGAAAGAGCAATACAATTGGGATCCTGGCTAAAAACACAGTATGGTCTTTAATAAGCGTACATCCAAAGACCAGTGCACCATTTCCATCTCAGCCCACACAAAAGCAGGCACTGCGCTAATTTCTCTCTTCAACTCTCTCTCTATCTCTCTCTCTCTTCGTACCTTTCTGACTCTCACTCATACATTGGGCACAGTAGGTCTGTTGGGAGTGAGGTCATGGTTGTGTATAGGAGGAGCATACAAGGTGGGTGTCAATCTGAAGACAACGAGAGAGAGTGAGAAAAGTATTGGAACAGACACCAGCACAGGAGAGAAAGCACCAGCCAATGTTACATAAACCATTCGGAGTGCTCTGCCAGCAACACGACATGGGCAAAGAGGCACATGCCGTCAGGAGCAGTGGGATGTGTCTCACCTCCATTCTCACACACACACACACAGAGCCCGCTAACTGCAGTTAGATGACAAATCACATGTGAGCATTTATTAATGAAAGCTTTCGCTTGTAGCCGACCTCTCACTCTTGGCTCCCACACACATTCGTCCTTCCCTCTATAATTTAACGGATCTCACTTTTTTCTCTCATTTCCTTTTCATTTCTTTGAGCCTTTGTAAGCCCTCTACTTCCTCCTCCTCCTCCTCCTCACGGACAGCGTCACACGTCTGTGAAGCACCACAGCAGGGTCAGAAATTAACCACAATGCCAATGAAACTGAGAAAAATGTACCAGATGTGGCAAAATTATGTGTCTTTTTTATGTTTCTTATAAAAAGAAATGTGATATGCTTCGTAATATTCTATCAAGCCTGTCTAATTATTGAATGGGAAGCAATGCAGACTCTGTACTGCCTTGTAGCTGTTTCTGAGGTAAGTGTGGTCAATGTGCGGCTTTTTTTAAAAAAAAGGACAAAACTAACAATAAATCCAAAACTTAAAACAGCGATCCATTAAATTCTACTGTAAATGTAGGCAGTAGAAAGCACTTTTGCAGCTACTTTGTATTTGAATGGGAAGAAGTGTTCAGATTAAGGACTAATTTGTCAACTATTCGAAAAAATTATGCGAGCTTGTAGACAGTAAACACATTCAACAAGAAAATAATAAAACTCAGTTCCATAGAGCAAATATTTCCCCGTATGTATATATTTTTATAAAAAAAAAATTAAAAAAGTTAATTTCTGTCACTGCACCACGGTATACCTGAATGTGAGCCGCCGCAGTTTCACACACGAGACGCGTTCTTGCGTTCCGCTGCGCTATTGTTTAATTGTTGTACACACACGCTCAGATGGAGCTCTCTGATAGTTTAGTAGTCGCGTCTCGCTGTGTTTTTCAGCGAGGCGAGTAAGTTGAACTTCAAGCGAACGCAAGCGTTCAGCTTTCATAGAACGCGAGAACGCGTCCTGTCCTTACGCGCCACGAAACGCGCAAGGCATTTCAAACGCACGCTCCTATTACAAAACAGCCTGGGATTCGTGTCAATACGAGCGAGCTCGGGTGAGAGAAAAAGCCAGATCAGACGGAAGAACAAAGAAGTGCTGAACCCATGAATATCGCTCGGAACAGAACGCTCCCTTCACCTCGCAGCAGCAGGAGATGCGATAAACTTTCCCCTAGCGCGCCCACACCACATACTCGTGCTTCTGGTCGTGACAGGGTGAATTGGCTTACCTTTGTGGTCACTATGCAGAGGCAGTCCATGGCAGAGAGAAGACAGGTGGAGATGTATCCAAACCCCCGTTCCCCCCTCTCCCCTCTCTCCCTCCAGCTTCTCTCCTTCTCTCTGTCTCTCTCTCAGCGCCCGCCGTTCGCCCCTCTTTTCTTCAGTGTATCTCTTTTGACTGACTTAAGCATTGAGGAAAAATAGAGTATGGAGGGAGGGGGGGGGGAACGTAAAGAGGAAGGGGGAGGGACGGAAAGAGAGAGAGAATAAGAGAGGTCTGCCTTCAGGATTTAGCAAACGAGGAAAGGACGAGGAGAGGGACGCGTTCGTATCGATGAGGGGAGATACAAAAAAAGACGAAACGGAGAGATGGAGGAGAGGATACGAGCAAATATAAGGAGATGGGCAGGGGAGGATGAGTGCAGAGACGAGAGGTGACGAAGAGGGGGAGAAAAGAAAGAGGGAACGGACTGAAGCGGCAGAAGATGTAGAGAGAGCGCGCGAGCGAGCGCGCACGGAGGGAGGGGACGTAAAAAGATGGAAGGGGAGGTGAAGATGCTCGTGTAGAGAGGGAATGACAGTTAAAGAGCGAAATTACTCAAGAAAAGCGCCGGATGTGAAGGAATACGCTAAGGCGGGAGTTCAGACAAAGAAAGGAAGACTGGTAGATGACTAGGGTACTCTGGTTGTCATGGCTTTCGGTAGCCGTTGCCTTGGCAACGCTGCAGAGTTGTTTCTGTGTAAATAGCCGGGCTGTTGTCATGTGGCCGTGGCTTTAGAAAACGCAGTGAAGTCGGTGAGCTGACAATGGAACACGCGCGCACTGCGTACAGCGCTCTACACTGCATACTTAAAAGGTAGTATGCGATACAGTGTGCGACAAATAACGTGTTCTGTGCACGGTTCTGTTCGCACGATGGATGACCTACTGTATTTGCATAACACTGCACAGTACACTGTGTGGGACAATCAAGGCTATTATACATAACTAAACTTCTAAAATAAAATAAACACGAGCTATGATAAAATAAAATTAATAGTAAATGATAGAAATGATGCAAATCAGCAATATATGGGTCAAAGATGAGATATCTGCATTTACAAAAGTGTTTATAAGTATATTATAAAATAAAATGTAAAATGACAAAACATTTATTCTGTGTGCTACTACCCTAATTAAAATATTAAAAGTAAGTGATCATACTAAAATGTATTACATTTTAAATAATTCAAAAACGTTCAGCTGACAAATGGGTAAAATCAAATGTTTTGAAGGGTAATGGCAAAGATTATTAAAGACTGAAAATTACAGTTAGATTAATTCGTTTTGGGAGGACTGCCGTTTGATCTTAAATGAAGCAGTTTAATATCACCAGTGATTGAAATGACTTTTCGTCATACACTTATCACAGAATGTTTTATGTTATTATAATTAATGTTATATGCGTCTTCTATTGTAATTTGGCAGTTGATATAATTAATAATAACTGTGAATCTAATCACGTGAGAAAGAGTAGTTCTATAAAAAAGAAAAGTAGCAACAAAAGTACAGCGTAGTGCATCTCATCAGCGCCCTCTGCTGATGTGGGACCCTAGGTGAAAGGCCATGGCTGAATGCCATTTGCTGATTTATTAAATATGTAACTTATTGTGACAGTTCATGTGACAAATATGTTCACTGCGTTATTGCATATAAAAAAAGCAGTATGGTGCCATACAGTAATTCACTAGTGCACTTATATATTTACATAATGTACGTGTCTTTCACAGAAAAATTGCATATACATAATGCATATTGTTATATTCCTGAAAAACAAAACAAAGTGAGACAAGGAACTGCATTCATTTTATTTCCTCTCTGAAATAAAAGACTAGAGAAAACAGAAAGAGAGGTGGTGAGAGAGAAAAGGAGGGTGAGAGAATGAAGAGGAGAGAAGATGAAGCTATTTTTAGTGACACTGTCATATTATTTGCTTCTTTTTATGTCTTTGTGTTAACAACACTTCAGTCTTTTCTCCATATATATATATATATATTTATATCCGCCCAGTGCTGAATGGTGAAAAGAGAATGAGAACGATTGATAGCCATTTTAGCAAAAAACACACTGAGTGTGTTTTATGTTTGTGCACCATTTTTTTTACATTGTTTTAATTATCACTTTACAGTGGATTGTACCATTAAAGTCAGTCAACGGGTGCGTCAGAGCTTCAAAGCCTTTCAATCAGCACCTCCACCCAGTCAAGAGTCAATGGCTGTGTAATAAATCAGTTGTCACATTTTCATTCTCCACCCGTGCATATTTCTACACAACTACAAATAAAAATGCTTCATAATTCAGACTATTTTATTCAAATAGTGTTTGATTGCTAGTGGGAGAGTGTTTTAACTGAAGGTAATCTATGACACTCGAGTTCTTGAGGTAGGGTACAATACTGTGTTGTGTGGAGCAGCAATAGACAGTATGCATGCTTTAATTGGGTGTTGTTAAAACAGAAAGACAATGAACACAGTGGAGTGGTTTTATTGGTTTAATTCAAATCTGCCTTTAAATGGACTGACCATACATCTTCACTCCTACTACATCGCTGTTACATAAGTGCGTGTGTGTGTGTCTGTGGAAATGTGTGCGTCAATGTGCACATGCTCATTTGTTTATGGTGCATTTATACTCGGATGTGTAGTTGCAAGCGTATATGGATTGGTGTGTGTCTGCGTGTGTGTGAGAGAGACAGAGATAGAGGCGGTGGCTGTAGAGTTGAATCTCAGTTGGGTTTTAATATATGAAGTTTTAATAAAGGAGAGTTGCCCGTGGCAACACTGAGCTTGTCATAAAATTACATTTACATAGGCTACATACACAAACACTTGTTGGGTAGGCTGGGGGCATTAATATTTAACACACACATATCTGCAGTCAGAAATGTGTGTTCACACATTGCCTTGCTGTGGACAGACAAGCTAATCTACATACATTCACAAGCATTTTTACATAGGCTATATTTGCACTCACATGCGTCTGTGAGCAATAGGCTGTGTTAAAAGCGGTTATATTGTAGATTTAAATGTTACAATTGGTCGTGTGTTACAATATTTGGTAAGGTTTGTGTTGTAAGTTGTGTGTGCAAGATAAAGCAATTTGCCTTGTTTTTTGTGAAATTGCTCCATCTTGTGGTCGTTTGGGATATTGCAACATTTCATGGAAACAAAATAACAGGCTCAGCGCTAAATGTTATGAAATGTCACTGTTCCTTGAGTGACAAATGTGTTGAGCAATAACTGTTACTTACGAGGTAAAAGTAGTTTCTACTAATTTTCAGTCTAGCTGCATTCAGGAAGGTTTTTGTCATTGCACACATTTGTATGATGGTTTCAATTAACCATTTATTTTGGTTTCGTACTTACACACAAATGTAACTCTTTCAGGGAAACTTTATTAAATTATTCGGAGAAAAAAAAAACAATGGTCTTCACTTAAGCCTACTACAGGACAAATCCATCTGCTCCAGCAGCCTTTTGGATAATAATAGCTTTACCAAGTGCTGGGTACCGGGATTACGCAATCAGATTACAGAAAGTATTCGTGATTAGATTACATTTTATTTTAAAATACGCAGACTACAATTATTTTTTTGTTGATTACAAGATTACATATTATAAACACAATAGCAATACATTAGTCTATACTCGTAATTTATTAATTCTCCCTTAATTCTCATCTTTTAAATGTATCGTTCTGAATATATTATGAAAATCTTGTGGGCATTTCACTCAAAGACCAGTCACTACTCAGGGTATAATTAGACACAGCGTTTGACCACTGGTTGACATTTCAGCATTGCTGCTTATGAACACATTCATGTTTATTTGAATCACTCAATGGGCTATTTAACCATGTATTACTGTTTTTAGAAGGTTTTCAAAATTCATTGGAAGGCACCATTCCAGAAATGTTGGGACATTAAAAAAAAAAATAAAAATAAAAACAAAAAAAACTCATTTGAAATTAACTCATTTAGTGTATAAAAGTGTACAATTTCTCAGTTTAAACATTTGTTATGTTCTCTTTGTTATGTTTTATTGTGAATTAAATATTGGCTCATGCATGTGAGTTTGAAAGTCTTTTAGTTTTTCATACTATTCACATTTGAATAAAAATAATTTTAAAAATTCGGGTTGTAATTTACTTTTTATTTACTTTTTTGTCAGCCTAACCACTTTAAAACAATACATTAACTTGAAGAACCCCTTTGAGAATTTAAGGTAATAAAGTAATAAAAATTAAGCAACACAGTTGCCTGTTCAAAGTTTTTTGACTTTCATTAATGGTCACATGGGACGCTGGTAAACAATAAAATATTCCATTTAATATTAAGGTGGTTTTTTGCTGCATTAAAATGTTTCAGTTTTTATGATTTAATTATTAGCTTTTTATTAAACTTACAAACTTCCTGACTTCATGAACCCTTTTGGGAAACTTTGATGTAATGTTTAATGCAATTTACACAACAACGTAATATCTTTTCTCTCTATTTATATTTTTTGTATCTAAATCTTACAAAAGCGATTACCTGTTTGATCAAAAAAAGTAGTCTGATTACATAAAAAAAAGTGTAATGTGATGAGTTACATTACAAACTACAATTTTTGTCATATAATTTGAAATCAGTAACAAACTTTGTAATTGCTACATTTTAACACAACAGATCAGTCTGTGAATTTCCATGGTTATAAACTAGGTCAACAATTAAGTATTGAAATACATATATATAGGTCAGCATTACAAAGTCATGTTATTTTGTAGTTTATTTTTCACTTTCTAGGAGTCCTTTGAATGAAAATAACCCTTTTCAAAGATACACCGACTTTATATTTTTGCACAAGAAAATACAAATGTGGGAGACAAATTTATTCTCTCGTTTTAGTGCAAACCTTTCAACAGGAATAAAACTAACAACAAGGTTACCTCAGTTGTGACAAGAACTCTGGACAAACAAACATTTTACAAAATGTACCTCGGTTTTTGTTAAACTTTAACAGTTGAAGAATCAGAACAAAACAGATTGGAAAAAATAAAAAATATTTAAACATCATTCTCTATGACCCACCACACCAAAAAGGAATCAAATCCTTCTGGACTTTTATTAGGGAGAATAGATCGGTTAACACTTTTTCATAGCATATCAGCTAACCTGCAGCTTCAAAACTGCCAAGGACAAAATTATGATCCTGTTAGATCAGGCAATATAACTGCTGAACTTAAAATTAAGCTATTGGTATTTTTAATAGGTGGCAGCCATGCCAGGTTGCAAAATTGCTGATGGCCAGACAGATGCTAGAACTGTCAAAAGCTTCCTGTTTTAATTCAATTTAGTTGTTCAAAACGTAAAGAAAAAAAAAATTAGTATACAAGAGTGCAGCAACAACAACAAAATAGCAAAAATCAGAAAACTGAACATCCTGTAACATGCTGTAATCTTTCCTTTTGAGAAAAGAAAATGTTCACACACCCAACAACTAAACATTTAAATTGTAGATGGTCATTCACCAGTTTTGTGTGCCAGATTTGCATTTTAGGAATTTCATCCGAAATGAAAAACAAATTGTGTTTAACGGGAGCTTAGAAATTACTTTACATGATTTGATTGGATTTAACATTGTGCTTGTTAACAATACCATTCTTTACGAGGGGTAAAAACAGCTTGCTTCAGTAGGGAAAACTTCTAATTTGTAATTCTTCAGTAGAGTCCTTGCGATGGGTTTTCCTTTATTTTTTTTAATGGCAGGGGAACAATATTCAGCACCAATTAGATTCCATTTGAGTGTTCAAAATATTGAAAGTCTACTTTCAATGAAAAACGCTTAAAGTCCCAGTGGCTTCAGATGCTGGTTGTTTTCATAATCCAATCCAGTCCTGTGTTTTCTTCTCAAAGTTGGTCGTTAAACTGGTGGCATCACTTTTGTGGTGAGGGTCCTTTGTGAAAAAGGTAGATTGGTCTCTGAAAACCTGTAAGACAAACTGTGGGTTAGAAATATTTGCATCATAATATCATAGGGAGGAACTGAAAGGCCTTTATAAAGCTCTGACCTCTAGAATAATTCTGTGATTTTCCGATGAGTTCATAACTGGAGAAGCCCACTTCAGTAGTCAGGTAGGAGGAGAACTGGTCTGGTTTTAAACGGATGCTGTGGTAATTCTTAAAGATTGTCTCCTGAGACATGGTTAAACAACAAATAGTGTGGTCAGACAACACGTACACCCAACTTTTAAAATGTCACCAAAATACACTTAAAACTGTACATTCCACCTTTAAATTGGATAATATATGCACAAAGCCAGCACTATATGCACTGTGATGTCAGTTCAATTTTGCCATGTTCCTACAAACTACTGACTTACAATGAACTATATTTGTATTGCTACTGCATTTGTTTCATAATATGCTTGTTTTGAAGTCATTTTCTTTTGCATCATACCTAAACAACACCTAATCATTTCTTGCTTAAGTCTGTCGTGGTGTCATCTTGTCTGTATTAAATGCTGTATTTTCTTCTAGACTTGATTATTCCAAATCATTATGGATGACCGGAGGATCACAGTATCTACATTTAGTTCAAAATGCTGCTACAGGGCTTTTAAGAGTCCACATCTGATCTTCTTCGTATGAGACTAGGCCTTTGAAGTCTCAAAAACAGCCCACTTTTGTCTGCTTCAGGGTCCTGTTAAAATGTATCGGTTGAGGCCTAATCTTTGGAAAAGTTATCTGCTTCATATCACATCCTCAGTCTGAGGTTGAAAAAATTTATGGGCACTTGGTGTATTTTCAATCAAATCTGGTGAGTGAATGATTCAAATGACCAATCTCTTTGTTTCTGACTTAATCTTTCATTCAACAGATTCATATTCAAATTGTATGATTCAGTGACTCACTCATTAAGATTTCTACTTTTTTAAAATTATCCCATAATTTATTCACTCTCAAGACATTCACAAAGTGTATATAACTATCTTTTATCAGACAAATACAGTCAAACTTATATTACAAAAAAATATTAGTAATTAGTGATATTAGTAATTAAAATTATTTAGGGCAGATAGAGTGGGTGAATAAATTTTACTAAACAATGACTTAACACGATCAAAACATGTCAGCAGTGTGGAAGCAAGACGCAAAAAATCATTACAAGCACCAACAGTGAGAGACTGCTTAGTGCTGTATCTCATGTTTTCGATGAGAAGAGGAAAGGGTGGCTGTTGCTGGTTACTGTATGATGATTCAAATTGCGAATTTGCCTTAAACAATTAGTAAATAAACAGCAGAATGTTATGTGTTCTTTTACATGCATGAATTGCATGTATTCAAACAGCAGAGCGTGAGCTCGAGGCGCCAAGGTTCAAAGTCAAGAGCGCAAGGAAATTCTTTGCTGAATAAGTGTTACTCGTCAGCTGCTCAGTAACATTATGCATTTTTACAAGGCATGAATGTGTGCAGCAAACATCTTCCCAAATTCTTAATGAGAATCATTTATAAATGTGCTGTTGTCAACAAAAAGTTATTCAGCCCAGTGTTTAATTTTATCTGGCTTTGACCAAGTAATGTCAATCCCAAGAAAAGAAAAATGTTGAAAGATTTCGATATAAGCCAAGAAGAGGCAAGTTTTCCTTTGCTTTCTGTGCTCATGTAAACAAAACTTGGTTCTCGCGAGACTAGCATATTGTCACTGGTGCTTACGGTACGCCTACACCATCCACTGAAACACCACTCTCTCATAAACACACGTACGATAGTTAGCGGAAGCTATAGGTTTTTTGGTCTTCAAAATCTTAAACCCCATTCACTGCCATTATGAAGTTTGGACTAGCCAGGACATTTTTTATTTTTTTTTAAAACTTAGACGATATAACTGAAAGATGAAAATTATATACACCTAGAAAGGCTTAAGGGTGAGTAAATCATAAGTTAACTTAAAATGAAACACCCAAAATTTAATCCAATTTCTAAATTAAAAATAGTGTATTTTAAAAACATTAAACACTTTAAGCAATAGTATTTCCAGTGCATATACATCACAGATTATTTAAACAGAATCAGGTCACAATGGCCCGCATTCATGAAAGATGAGCAGCACTCATTGTTGTCCAAATCACTCGTACACCGTTCTTAAGTAAACTTTCGATTTCATAAAAATGTTCATATTTTTACAATGTCAGTTGGTATGAATCTGCTCACTACCACGTGTAAATGGTTGGTAAAATGTTCTGGGTTCTTTTTTGGCAAATTAATGACACTGAATTTGAAGACACTGCACTGCCATAAAAGTATTTTTTTCATATATATAGAGATAGCTATAGAGATATAGAGAGAGTATACACACACACACACACAGAGATGTTGGTTTTTGTGATTTATGGGGACTCTCCTTAGGCGTAATGCTTTTTATACTGTGCAAACTGTATGTGGTATTGCCCTACACTGACCCTACACCTAAACCTACCCCTTACAGGAAACTACAGGCATTTTTAGATTTTCAAAAAAGCACCATTTAGTATGTTTTATAAGCCTTTTGAATTACGGGGACACTGAAAATGTCCTCATAAATTACCTTCATATTGTAATACCCATGTCATTATACAAATTCTTTAAATGTCTTTCACCATTAAGCTGAATAGACACAATTACAACAAAAAATGGCCTTACAGTGAGTTTCTTTCTTTTGCCATAGGAGTTCCAGGGCTGGGGCTCCAAAATGAAGAGTCCTCCTGGCTTCAGGTGCTTATATACCCTCTGGAAGAGCCGTTTGAGTCCTGAATCTCCCCAGTTCAAGTGGACCCATTTTGTCACACTCAAACACAAGATCACATCATATTCTTCCTTTTGCATCTGCAGCAACATATCACTTTCCAGCACATAGTTCCCCTGCAGGTCAGACAGAGGATTATGAAATAAGACAGACAGGTGCTTCATGCCTAATAATAGTATTTGCATATAAACATACACACAAAAAGTTACCAAGCCACACCTATTTCAAAAGTTACCTCCAAGATGCTATAGTGCAAGGTGGCTGCCATAGCAATGCTGTTTGGTGTCTAATTTGTTCAAAGTGTTTTTAATCACTGCAAAATGCAGATGTTAAGGTGTCCTCTTACTGACCCTTGGCTTGGTTCAGTCCACGTCTACTTGTTTTAACATTCAACATTTCAAGCTTTAGGCTTTAATGTTATTGGATAAGCATGTATTCATAAAAGCAAAATCAAACAACGGATAAAAACCTACATCAGGCACCAGTTCATCTTTAGATATGCTGCACAGCTACTTTCTTGGTACCTGCCTACTGTACTTCACTTGTAGCTGGAACTATTAAAATAAATATTATCACTACTTCTTGATACAAGTATGTGTTTTAAACAGAGTAGGCGTTATAGAAGTCAAATTAACAGCTAAAACTAATATGAACAACAGGCTTGCATGTATCTGTTGTTTAGAGCAGAACATTTCTTGAATTCATTATTTTTCACTGCTTAGCTGATATTATTATTTACCGCTGCCATGTCATTACGAGTGCATGTATAATGCATTGATATTTTATGTTGTATTGTAGAATGAATTGTATACCATTATGTACATTACACTTTAGGTCACATTTATATAACACCTTATGCAATACAGATTGTTAGAAAGAAGCTTTACAGTAATAAACTGTAGCAAAATCAATATGAAACGAATTCGATTTTGGCTGAGATGCAGATCTACAGAAGACAATGGTGTTATTGTTCAGATCAATTCAGTTCAATGTCGACTTTTTATACAGCAAAAAGATAACATCAGACATACTTTACACAGCAATTTTATTGATCTTTGAAGCAAAACATTACTGTCCAGTGAACATAAATTCCAAATTGGAAATAACAAAAAAAAACAGCAAACAAAAACAAAACAGTCTTACCTTGACAAAGGTCACGTTGGCAGGGAAATCTCCAGGAGGGAGACTGTTTGTTATCATCTCAGGCAAAGGGGGGCCAGCTATGGGTCCTCTTGAGATCCGGAGCGAGACAGGGAATGAACGCTTTCCATCAGGGAGACCTGTCGATGGTTCATCTTCCATTTTCTCACTCGTTTCTCCTCGATCAGCCTCTGTTGTTTTGTTCTCCATTTCTACTCGATCAACTTCCATTCCTTTTTCGACCATGCATTCATTCGCTTCGTCCACATGCTTTGTTTTTTTCTCATCCCTCTCCTCTTTCACAACAAAACTCTCTTCGTCTTTCTCTCTCCTGTGACTCTTTTCTTCTACTAAATCCCCGTCAATCCTCTCCTTGCCTTCCTCTCGATTTCCCTCCCCATTCTCCCCAGAACGCCGGGCCTGCTGCGTATGAACCTCAGAGAGGTAGTGGCGTATATTCTGCCGAGCAGCATGTATCAGCGCTGCGTCGATATCCAAGCCCACAATCCGTGCCGGTCGCCAATTTTTGGCGATTGATAGGGTCAGGTGGCCAGTGTTGCAACCCATATCTAACACCTCCTTCCCTCTGAACCACCTGGGATCCATAACACGGATACGAGGATCCTCACTCAGCCCTGGGTTCCTATAACCATAGTATTTGTTATAGTTGCCATACTGAAACTTCTTTTTAGTCTGTTGTGGGAGTTGGTTGCTGTTGTTCTGCGACCTCCAGTTGTTTGGATGCTGTTGAGGCCTCTCAGCCGCTCCGCTACGAGAGCCCATACATGGGGTGTGAGAGGGCTGAAAATGCCTTTCAGATCTCTCACCCCAATTTCTCATGCTATTTGAACTATCTGCACTCTCCAATCTGCTTCCGGCACGCCTTCGTTTGCGCTGCCTGCTTGATGGAGGGTTAATGGGGTTTGCGGATGAAGGTGCGGTTGACGCGTCAGTGGTTTTCTCCTTCACCTCACCGCCATTTGTGGCTAAATTAGGCTTATTTGAACACTGAACCTCAAGAGTAGAGTCCAATAGGGGTTGGTCCTCAAGAACAAGTGTGTTTGTCACAGCGCCCGAGTGTGAATGCGTTGAGAGAAGCATTGTTGTTCCCTCATCTTGTCCTGCTGCACATCCATTAGACTCCGGTAAATCCATCTGGGTGACTATTCCTTCACCTGAAACTCTTCCAGCGCTCGCTCCATGGTGCTTGTTCCGATGTCTTCGCCTGCCTCCACCACTTTTCAAGGGAGACACCAACAGACTGCTGTCCCCTGCACTGGGGCAGTTGAGATTCAGGGGGTCTGTGATATCTCTGGGTATCAAGATCTCTACAGGGTCTCTGTTTTTGGCTGGTAATGGCGAGGATTTGGGCGTCTCTGCATTGAGAGCCCGGTTCACCTCTTCATCCAAAAGGCTATTAAGGTTGAGTGGGTCAAAAATGTTCCCGCCCAGCAGGAAATTGGTTGGCAGGACGGACTCACTCTCAGAGTTGGCACGTCGGCGTCGTTTACCATAAGTGGGGTGTTTGAATCCAGCGCTCATCGTGTTGCGGCGCTTACTGATTTTCTGCTGTTGAGGTTTTGGCTGCTGGGTGCCATTTTGAGATTCTGTAGATGATTCGAACCCAACAACCCCACTTTCACTCGGAGCATTGTTATCTGGGGTAGCGGTTTTCTCTCGGTGTTCCAGTGATGTCTCACTTCCTGCCTCTTCACAGGCCTCTTTGCTGAGGTTTATAACTGTGGTGTTCCCGGATGGATGGGGAGCGCTGGTATCATTGCTAGTAAGTTCTGAGTGCTGTTGGGAAGTGGGGTCTTTTTGCCCCTCACAAGATAAAACAGTTTCTTTGTAAAATGACATTTCTATCATGTTTCAGGCTGACTCTGGAGGAGACATGGATCTGAAACAAAAGCAACAAGCAATCATCCACAAAGCCAAATGCACATTTAAATAATAAGCTAATTCATTACTATACCTACACAAAACATAGTAGGCTACTTTTTTCTGCTGTAGACCAATGCCTAAAAGATCCTAATTAGCAACATACTAATATATCAGTCAGATCATAGTTGGCTTTTTTGAGAAAAAAGAAAACAAAATTTATATAAACTGGAATGATTCTATGTAGTGTCTGGTATTCATGTTAATTTTGGGCAAATGACATTATTACAATTTTGCAAATTTGTGTATATCACTTACTATTGTATTAAATATCTTAAAGAAAAAAAGAAATAAAGATAGATGACTTCCAAGATTCCAAAAGAACACCAAACTATATCTTTTAAGAGCACAAAGTATCCAAGATGACTATTTTGATCTCCAAATGAAAAACAGCTTGTGATTTCCTTTAACTATCCAGTAACAAGAACATTATTTCAGTGTAATACAAGCAGTGCTCTGCTTAAGATAACAATATTCAACAGAACCATATGTATATACACATACTGTTTTTAAACCATATAACGTATGTGTAAAATCTTGTATAACCACTGTTATAAAAGGCTAATTACACTGAAAAGAGAAAATGGCGTTTGCCCAAAATACATAGAACCTAAAGTTGCCTGACGCTTTGGTGTCAGCTCCTGACAACATGTGTCAAGTGTGCATAA
The DNA here is from genome assembly GCA_032359235.1 of Enteromius mattozi. NCBI lineage: Eukaryota > Metazoa > Chordata > Actinopteri > Cypriniformes > Cyprinidae > Enteromius > Enteromius mattozi. Next base: position 21,317,510 of record JAUMHE010000048.1, read on the forward strand.
AGTAAGTAAGTGTTAGGTCAGCGTTCGCAAAACGTCCACCCACCTTCAGTGTCAGCGTGCCCGCCTCCTTGACACTGCTGTTATTATTGATACTTTGTACAAACCCCGCCTCCAAGCGTCATTCATGAATAACACATAACACAGTAAAATCTGCACGAAGAAAACAGAAGAGAGAAAACGAAGAGATACCTAAACAGGCTCAGTGCTGTGCTCAACAAACAGCCCGGAGCTCAAACTCTCTCCGCCCTCTCTTAAAGGTACACAGCCCAGTGCCTGCCTCCCTTTCCAGCGGACGAAAAAAAAAACACAACAGCCTGGTCAGTGTAGCGACTGCTGTCCTTGCACATCCTGCACTGAAAGCACCAGTACGCACAGCTGTCAGCTGACGTCAGGTTCACAATCAAAATAATACACTCAGAGGCTACACCCCTTAAAATAAAGCTTAATGAAACACAAACGAACTATATTTTAGAATATCGGCAGGCTGTGTGGAGGCACTGTCCACAATGCTCGTTTTCTGCTTAATTTTTTTTAACCACTAACTGCTCGGCTAAACTACTGCGCTTACTCGGCTGAACTTACTAACGAGCTGCAGAATCTCGCTGTGAGGAACGGGGCTTTCAGTGCTTTATATATCTCGAGCGCCTGATGACGTCGCGACGAGCAGCTGAACCGGCCAATAGTGCACGCGTGTCCTGGAGACCCTCGTTTCACTGCCCAATCATGAAATATGTAGGGAGGGATTAGCCCAGATTCCGCTTTATAGGCGCCCTAAGTATGTGCCTGCTCATAAAAGTCAACGTTATTAAACTGGCTTCATCACTTCACGAATTGCGCGGCGACCTCGTTAAACCTCCCGTGTATGACGCATCTTTCAATTTATTGCATTATAATAAGAGAGTGGTTTTGTTCATGTGTGTTTTGGGCTGTTGTTTATAGACGGCACACTTCCTCACAGGCAAGCACGAGATGCCTCATAGCATTTCTATCCAGCATGTAAATAAACGACATTTTTGATGGTTGATTGACAGGCAGTAACCTCAAATGCACACTCTGCAACTGAAGAATGGTTACTTATTTAGCACCAGCAGCTTTACGTCCGCGATTGCTTGTATTTGAACGTACTTAAGCTATAAGCAGAAGATTCGTGGTTCCCGCCCCCGCGTGTGGTTGCTGTGCATGGCATATAGAGGAACTGGGGTTTGTAGTCCTAGTGCACTTACTCGCGCACATTTGTGTAGTCCTCAACAACAACGTTTGTAAACGAAATAATAACTCTTTTAACAACTCACGAACAACATTATAGACATTAACCATTACAAAAAGTTTATCCTGCTCAAGTAGCAGCTGCGATAGTCAGAAAAAGTATAGATGAACTTGGACGTAGGCTATTTAAGATTTCCCGAAATGTTATAAGGTAAGTAATATATCACGCGAGTTGTAAAATGACTTGTTCCTACAGTTGATGCAGTATTTTCAGTTTGCACTTTGCAGGTGTATAAATGATAACAGTAAGTCTCTTTGACCAGCAGAGGGCAAACAAGGCGTTGTAAGACACATGACACATTACTGGGGCACGTTGTCGTAGGCCTTCAAATAACAGATCAGTTAGTGCTCTGCGTTGTTCAGTATTCATTGTCCATCATTAAGTGTTCTGCAAAAGAATGCATTAAGTTTTGCCCCTCTCTGACATTTATGAAATATATATTTGTTCTAAGAAAGAAAACCTTTACACATAATTGATAGGCTGAGTGCATGCTATTGTGGTTTGTATTCAACATATAAAAAAAAAAAACACTGTGTCATCTGTAGCCTACACTAATAGATGATTTCTGCAACTGAATTTATTGGTTAGTGACGTCATACAGTGAAAAAAGTGTCCTGCACCATGAGAGATACTAAGTATAAACTTTTTTTTTTTTGCCTTACATCTTCTTAAAACATCCATATAATATGATATAATATAAAATAATAGGATATAATGCTTTGTATTTAAATGTACTTTAAAATGCAGATTATTCTTGTGATGCAAAGATGAATTTTCAGCATCATTTTTCCAGTCTTTAGTGATCCTTCAGAAATCATTCTAATATTCTGATTTGCTTCTCAATTATCATCCATTATTATTGGTACTCGGTTATTAATTCTTATTTATATTCTTATTACCAATGTTGTTTTTACTGTATTTCTAATTTAATCAATGCATTCTATGTGAGTATAAGATAATTCATTTAAAACAAAAATAAACCTTGACATATTTCCTGTAGTGAATACATAGATATATAAAATAAAGAAGTCATACAAATTAACAAAATTATATAGATTTATTTAGTGAAAAAGTACAATTAATTTACAATGTACAATAGGGAACAAATAAATATATATCTACACAATTTATATACAATAAGTCATGTGTGATTATCACAGAGCTCCTAATGTAATGCCCAGGACACTCGCTTCCATGCCTTTTCCATGTGAAGCCCAGCCTCTTTCACAAGCATCCTCAACTCCTGCAGAACTCTGGTGGGAAGCTGTTGCTCTGAGTCACTAAGTGTTTTGAGTTTTGCTCACCAGGGCCTCCACACAGACTGTGGCTGGTTCTGGAACAGAGCTCTTCTCAGAGTCCGGGGTTGGCAGGGGGGAGATGAGCCAGTGGGTCGCACTGGAGTGGGGGAGCCCACAGAGACCTGAACATGAGGTCCTGAGGCTACAGGCAGAGCAGGGGCCGAGAGACTGAGAGAGGATGATGAGGACGAAGATGAAGAGTCACTGGAGAGTGGAGAGATGGTGGGAGGGAAAGGGAAATGGCAGGGGACAGAGAGGTATGTGGGAGAGCTAGAGAAAGGAGGAGAGCTACTTGTGTAACAAGGAGAGGGTGGAGGAGAGAGGGAGTATGGAGGGGAGAGGTAGGGATGTGTAATGGCCTGTCCTGTGGGATGGAGCATGAAAGATTGCGGATACAAACTGTTGGTGTAGGAAAATGGCTCTGTGCTGGTTCTCATGGGTCCTATCGCATGGACATCCGTCCTGCATGTCAACTCCGCATTTGGGATCCATGGGTGGTGGGTAGCTTGGCTGGAAACTCTACACTGAGAAAGAGTACTGCTGTAGGAGTCAAGGTGGTGACACAGGCCTTGAACGAAGTTGTCTCGCTGGGAAGGCTCTACACAGTCGATGAAGCTGGCCAGGCGGGAGATACACTCCTTAAAACCGGCTTTGTAGATAGGATTGGAGGGCATCTGCTTCTGGACATTGATGGGCTTGGGGACTGAAGCAAAGGGTATGTGGGATCTCCTCGAGAGCAGAGTCGGAGTGTTAGCATCATGTGGCTCTGAGTCTTTGTTAGAGTTGCCTGGGGTGGAGGGTTAGGGTTAAGGAGAGCAGAGCCATGAAGGTATAAAAAGGTGCAAAAAAAAACAAAGGAAAAGTAAAAAGTGAAGTGTTCAAGTGGGATAGAATAACACAAGATGTTGATTTAGGGTTGTTATTGAAGGTTCATTCAAAGGAATGTTTAAAACCAGAATCAAGAAATTGAGAAAGATCAAGAATTTAAGCAGAGTTAAAGAAGAAGGATTTTAAGAGAAAAAAATTGTTTAGTTTATTAATTGTCAAAATGAGAAGTCAGAGAGAGAGGAATATGGAGTTATTTTGGGTTAGATTGAGGAATTGAGGATGAAAAAACAGGAGGGGAGAGAGAAAGAGAGAGACAAAATGGATTAGAATCATCAAACTTGGAGGCATGAAGTGTAACTCAAATCGATTAGCATTATCTAGAACTTTACACAACTATAAGGCCAATAATATAGGGATTATATATAAATATTATAATACAAATCTATTATAAAAATTACTCAAGTATAGACAGAAAACTTACCTTGACTAGGCCTATCTCTCGCAACTGTGGCTTTTGTCCGAATATATTCAACAGTTAATTCCAGAATTTCAGCCTTCTCCAGTTTAGGGTTTTGAAGTCGCTGTAAAAGTGATTATTCATTATGTTACTAAAACATTTAATGTTTATTCACATTTTAAAAAAGGCAGAGGTGGGTTAAAAACTGAAGAAAAAAAAAAACGTATTTTCTTACCGTGTCTAGAGTGTTATCCAGGAGAAGCGTTCGCAGCTCATCTAAACGCTGGTTAATCCGGTCTCTTCGTTTCTTCTCTATAACCGGTTTCAAGATCTAGACGAATCACATTACATAGCCTATTTAATTTACATTTAAAACGCAGGCTAAAACCCTAAAGCTTAAGTCTGAAGTCAAAAGAAAACCTTAGCAATCTTAAAAAAATAAATCTATACTGGGTCTATTGAGAAAGAATGGCTTATCACAAAGAAACCATGCATTTAGGCTACTATACTCACTCTTTTCGTTGGTCGTCGACTTGCCATTTTTGGAGTAACCATGATCTGCCGAAAAAACGTATATTCCCGTTGGTCTGTGTTTCTTAAGAAAATTCTTCTGCTGTGGTAAAGGTCCTCGCAAACTGTCGCTTTTATTGGGGATGCTGGCTTGTCATTGGTGAGGAGGTGTCAATGACGATTCTAACCGTATGGTCGTATCCCCCTTATGGCTTTCTGCTGCACTCAATTGACCTTTTAATATATTCCGAGATAAGAAACTATAAATCGATTAAGATAACAGTTACCACACATTTTGTTCCAGTGAACTTATTTAACAATAAAATATAACAACAGTTATAGTGTGTCTTATATGAAGCTTTATTTGTGGATATATAAGAGATGAAAACTGTAGGCTATCTCAAATTTAGTAATTTATTTAGAATAACCAGTAATGTAGTCATAGAACGCTTATGATTTTATGGACTAGTTTGTTCGTTTTATTGCGTCAATAAGCCATTTCAGTTTATTCTGAACGCAAACTTCTTGACACTCAGTTCCCGTTCACAGATCATGACCTCAAGCCCACCAGATATAATAACCTACTTTGTCATTATCTAACAATTGTGTTAGTACGTTCAAAAACAATGATGTTTATTTAATTTTTATTTTTTATTAACCTGTATTATAATTCACGACGATAAGAAATATGCGTTTCATGCATATATATATATATATATATATATATATATATATATATATATATATAAAAACAC
>JAUMHE010000048.1:21323690-21341092 GCA_032359235.1 Enteromius mattozi
TATATATATATATAGAAACCAAAACACCAGTTTTAGTACTATGGGACACTTCAATTTTTTTTCTCGTGGGAACAGAAAAGTATGGCACGGCAGATGTGTAAAAACGAACACAGTCACACTAACACCACCAGACTATGTCCTTAAACATCTCAGAGACTCTTGGAATTTCATTAGCCTAAATGCTCAACGATTTTCGTGCATTGCTTTCACACCTGAAGCGGGTCGACACTCAAATCGATGCAGAGCAAAAACGAATAAACACCAAATAAACATAGCTGACTGGTCTGAATTTAAATTGCGTAATATAATCTGTAGGATATACAGGTAGCCTACTTTTTATGCATATGCTACTGAAAGCCAACTATGATCATAATTGTTGCAGCTTACTGGCCAATATTGTTCCGATTTTTATTTCCATGGTGAGTGTTGTTTAAACAAAGAACAAAATATTTAATAACTCTAACGTCCACAAAATAAATATTGACAAATATTTTGCAAGAAGAAAATCAATTGATGCTGCAAAACGCCACCTGATAGTCCCTGGCATTGCTTATGTTGCAATGAACAACAACGTCAAAAAAAAGCAAAATGCTCTTTAAAAAATGAAAATTGATCATTTTGTATAAATTATTGGTCATGTGGTGCTTCACTTTTTGACCCCTGCATGGGCCTCATGACTAACCCTAAGAAAAATCCCGTGGGAAAGTTTAATGTTTGGTCAAGTAGAGTGGTGGCATACACACTCCTGCTCATAATTCCATTAGTATATGATTCTTTTGACACGTCTGTTTAACAGTGAATTTGGCGTGAAGTCTCCAATGGACAAACGGTCGCGAGCTTTTCATTGTAATCAGAGCATGCATAAGCACGGGGAGGGACAAGACATGGCTTGCGATGGGGGAGCTCAATTAGGCCTACAAAAATAACTAATACAATTATTAGCTTATAAATTGGCTTTAGTTCCTACCCGATCTCATGAACGTGAGTATAAAAAGCACGACAAATGAAAAACGAAAGCTCGTGGTACTAATACACAAACATGAATTTTGGCATATGGGTAGGATTAGGGTTGTGGGATAGATGCGTATCATATGCACGCGAAATCTGCGTATTATATCCACGTCAAACATGTGCGTGCCATATACGCCAAAGTCCATTCTTGCATTACCACGCGTTTTCGTTTTTATATGGCGTACTATTTACTCATTTTCATGAGACCGGGCTCTTTAGTTCAGTGCGATTTAGAGTGACAAAAGCTCAGTATTGTTCAAACACAATGTCGGGCTTAAGATTAATTTTAAATAAGCTAACATTTCAAGGTTCAAGACGAATAAATCTTATAGGCACTTGCGTAACTTTCTAAAGGCGCCTAGATTTTTACGGAGATCGGGTATTAAGTTGTTTTTTAAGGAATATGCAAAGTTTCAGTAGTTTACAATCATTTCACCTTTTTCAATGCATAGTCATTAAGAAACCATGTTGGTTTCTTTCTGATAGCCTACGTCCGCACAGACTGATGGCCGTCGACCAGACAAATGTAGCTACATCTTAGCGCACGCTCACCCGCTGGACCATTACTGAATAACAGAGCAAGCGGGCACGTGGAAACTTTCGGCACCTGAACGCCTGCTGCAAAGAGGTGTGAATTAGCCACGCTTTCAGGCATGGTGTGAGCACGTGCGTCTGAATGGACAAGCTGTTTTATAGAGGGCAAGTAAACGCGATCGAAAAGTCTAGAACGATAGCCCATAAAACCGACCAAGCTGATGGAGGAGAAGCATTAATTAATTAGAATACTTAAATGGAATTTAAGTGCATCAGAGAATGGTCAGCTCAACGAGTTGAACTTGATCGAAATTTTGCCAACATGTTTAGGATTTTGTCCCACCAACGTGAAAATAGCGCAAAACTTAAAAATTAAAGTTTATGTTAAATTCGGTAAGACAGGGATTCATATTGGTGCTCAAAAACGCGATTATTCAGTAATAAAAGACAAAAATGTAAAGTTATTAGCCTACTTCTATATGTCGATATAAAGATATGTTAGGCTATAGGCCCTTCTCTGCCTTGAGGTCTCACTAGCATCTTCCTATACACAGCATATGTCAGTGGTTTCCCACTAGGGGCCTCAGTAAACTTCCAGTTGTGTTGCAAGATGGCTCATAGTGCTAAAGATCTGCCTTAGCTTTGCCTTAATCATCTTGTTATGTGCAAATCAGTAATACCAAATTTTCCAAGTCCAAAGAAGTGTTTTGATTTCATATGGGTGTCCATAATAGTAGGTAAAATGTATACTTAAATAAAAACAATTTCAAGTGAATAAAAGTATTTTATAAATAACAATATGTTTTTATTATTAATATTAGGATTTTAAAATATTATTAATTAATAATACGTTGCTTTTACCCCTCTGCCTGGGTTTACTAAACCCTATAAACCATATTGTGTCATTTAGGTGCTTTTATTCAAATCAGCATGACAAGGCTTTAACAATTATAACTCATATAGATGTGAACAAATAAGACACAAAACAGAAAAAACAATACAGATGTAATGTAGGCCAAGTTCCAGTAAAAAGTGAACTTTTGAATCAACAAAAATAACTTTTTTGCATTTGCAGATTAGGCATATTGCATAAAACCCTATGGGACTATTTTCCCTAAAGGCCTAAAAAACGATTTAGGAGCTTTAATTGGATTGAAAGTCTGGGCCTATTGGTAGATGCATACATTTCATTCTCCGAAATAAAACACCCAAATTTGAAGAAATTGTTTACTATTGTAGCGTTTATTTTTGTATTGCTTTAATTCGAGGCACGGCTTACTGAGTGCGATTCCCGTGGGAAACTGTAACCAGTTCGTTTAGAAGTGAAAGAGCACACGTCCTTCTCTGCGTGAAGCTATTCTTATTCTGGTTCTTTTGACACATCTTGTTAACACCAAACGTGTGTCAGTGAACCTGCGTTATGAAACACTTTACTGATTGCCGTCGCCGCATGTTGGTTGTTTACTTCAGAGGTGTCAGATAGTTGTTATTTAAAGCAATATCGAATTGTATTCTAGATCAAAAATTTTATATTTCCTATTCTAGAAGAGTGGTCGCTTAATAGATTGTGAACTTGCCTTGCTTGCTGTATAGGCCAAGGAAGCGTGAGTCACTCTGGGTGGGATGTCCAAACTTGTCAAACATTTGATTTCGTTTATTAAATTGGATTGGATGTATTTTGATTAAATTTTACTTTTTAATATTTTTCAACATATAACATTAAAAACACAATATCACCTTCTGTGATTTCACGCAACTGACATAGGCCTACATAAAAAAAAGAAAAGAAAGAAAGGAAGGAAGATAATACCTTTTTTTATTTGCATATACAATTCCATGAAGAACCTATTAGCTACATCCATTAGGCCTATAAAACGTCTTTATATTTCAGTGTTCTTAAGATGGATTAAAATGTTTAAAGAAATGATTAGGCCTACTGAAATTTTGAGAAACCCAAAGTGGTTCCAAAATCAATATGAAAACCCCTTCTGCAACGTTTATTTTTAAAAGACCTGCTTAAAATTTTTGTGCGCTTGTGTAAATATTTCAAACTTGGCAGTAGTCAAGAGGCAGGCTGTTTGGCAGAGTGTTATGATGGGAACCAGCTATTAAGCACGCTCTCCCAGTAACACGGATCGCAGACACCTCACCTCAGCTCGTTTTATTACCTGTCAGAATTTGTACATTTTGTCTGAGCCCAGAGAAGGTTCCCAGTTCCCACGCTTCAGTCCACGAGAACTCTGTGCAGTCTGCGTTCACATATAGTCGTCATTTTCAGCACTTTGGAGGTGTTTGCGATCAGCCATTTATAAATTGCCGTGCAGGTCGTGCATTTAATGTGATAGCCTATTGCGTAACCTGGAGCCCTGCAGACGTTTAACATTGATTCCTTTCTTTAAGACTGTCTCTAAAGTTTTACTTTTTTTCTCCGTGGCCTTTTTCAGATTTTAGGCCCTACTCAGTGACTATCATTAGACCTAGTCTGCATACACAAGGTGAAGATTAAAGCAAATGGCACGTGCAGGGTCATTATAATGTGAGGGTTGACGAGAAGTGTTTTTTCGCATACACATGAGAAAGGAGCAGACGAGACGGTCCTTCTAAGGACAGGCCTGTGGCTCGTACGCTGATCGTTTTGACACTATAAAGACAGCGCGGAATGTTAATCTGTTGACTGTACGTAATAAAGTGAATACAAAATATCATAATAATAAAAAAAGAAATTTGTCAACGTCTCCCTGTGGACACAAATAAAGGTAATTTCAGTAATCAGGAATTTCGGCTCGGTTGGCTTGCGTTACTATAAAGGGCACTCTTGCTGTCTGGTTTGCCATAAAGAACGCAAATAAAATTATTTTCAAATGTTCCAAAGATAGACTAAGAATAATTCTGTTTTTCTTCAGGGATGACGCGCAAAGGGCATCCAAAGTTCGTGCAATTGTGTAAATATTTAAAATTCCCCCATAACCAACAGGCAATCATTTCAGAAGTGTTACGATGGGAACAAGCTTCTAGCCAAGCTCTCCCAGTAACACGAACAGAGGCTACACCTCACCTAGTAACGCGTAGCAACACCTCAGTCCTTTTTATTACGTGTCAGAATTTGTACATTATCAGCAGACAAAGAGAAGGTTCCCACGCCACTCTTCAGTAAACATGTGAAATGCAGCCTGCGTTCACAGTCTCAATTTTCATCATCTCCATAGGATGAGTGTTTTGCCATTTAACTTGCGTCATGAACTTCATGAACTTACTGCTATACCTTGAGTAGCCCGTAGGATATAGAATGGAGATGAAGTTCATTCCTATATGATCACAGATTGGCAAATGTCTTTTAACTTTTCTTTTCTTTGAAACGTAGCCTATCCCCAAATGTAATCAGTATTATGAGTGGTTGTCTTGAGACATAAAATGGCATTATTGTTGGTTAGTCACCAAAAGACATATAAAGGATGGCAGCTGATTTGACGGACCAAGTGTTTTCGCGTGCATATGATATGCATCTACCCCACAACCCTAATCCTACCCGTCGCGTAACATATACACGCCAAAGTCCTTTTTGCGTATCAATACCACGCGTTTTCGTTTTTATTTGGAGTACTATTTATACGCACATTCATGACATCGGGTAGCCCAACAACCTAATAGCCAACTGGGCTGTTCAGTAAACAAACGGCCATAAAAAAAGCTTACGACTAGACGCGTTCTATCGTGCCAAATCAATCCTTCCAGCTTCGAGGGCGCTGAGGGAAATTTTCCAACAAAAAGAGGATTAACGGACAAGAGCCTATTTAAATTGTGATATCAGTGTCTTGAATAATCAAGAAACCAGCAGAACTGTGCGCTTTCATATGCACACGTGGAAGTTGTTTATTCACGCTTGCATTGTTCTCAGGTGTAAAGTTGCCACGCGGCACGCGCCTTCCTGAATTATAAAGAGGTGTGAGCACACGTTTCCTTGCGACCCCCTAATGATTCACACCCATATGCTACAATGCTTTTGAGCAAAACACACTTATTAGCCTATAAAAAAGTGCAGACGCAAGACTGGCACTATGAAAATTCAATTGGTTAATTTTTATATTAGGCATGGTGTGTATACACTTGCGCTTTATGGTTACCAATAAACACAGTCCTGCCATGCGTCAATTAAATGATTTTTTTATAGTTTGTTTATTTATTAAAACCATCGTAAACATAAAAAAATAAAATCACTGTAACACAAGCTTTATTTTTTGTTGAGTTACTGTTTCAAGCTGCTTTAAAAATGTGGCATATGTAGGTCTATTGGGAACTTTCAAAAGTTAAAGCTTAAATTTCGAAATCAAGCTGACGCACAACGACATATAATGCAACCGTGGAAATAAGACTTAAAAAGAAAGTAGCTAACCTACTTTTCTTTTTGTTATTCCAATGGCATGTCTGGCTAGCGGCGCGTGGTCTATTGATATGCACATTTACTGTCAGTGTGACACTTGTTTTCTTATACACACGTGCCCACGGAAGTCTGGGTGTCAGTGAGCGTGTACCATCAGTTCTTTTGATCTAAGGCTGCCCTGAATATCTCAGTGTATATTATATATTAGCTAACTACAGCCAACTGCACAAATGTAATTGGAAAAAATAAGTAGGCTAGGCCAATTCCTAATAAATATGTAAGCCCAGTATAACACTATAGCCCGAATACGAACACAGTTTAATGAACTCCATGCAGTGTTTGAACTTCTGTGCGTCTTTAATATTAAGTGGTTAAAACATATGAGTCTAAATATTACAATGACTTTTTCTATTAGCCTTAATAGCCTATACCCTATATCTTTTTTGTATTTTGTTCTTAGGTTTTTAGCTGGGAACAAACAGTGCATTAGAGCACTGCGCCTCTATGATTGGTCTATGACTAAGAGTGGGCGCGGCTTGTCAACCACCGCAAACGCCTATAAATACGTGCGCTCATCTTCAGCCTGGCATCTCACATTTGTTTGCGCACCTCGAAGAGATTACTTTTCCAGCATACCTAAAAGAAGAAAACTTGGAGCTTTAAAGGATTATATCATCTCTGATATATACTGCTGTTTGGAGTACACGTGCAATGAAAATCCTCAGAGAGACTGAGACCATTAAAATGGACAGAAAGGTAACGGGCTATATTTTTTCTGTGAATTCTAACAAACAGAGGTCACACAACAGACTGACATGTGCATTTTAATATAACTTGACCTGTCCACTGACATTGATCTCTTGTGTTTCCTGCAGCTGTTAAAACCTCAGGTAGAAAGACGAAGAAGAGAAAGGATGAATCAGAGTCTGGAGAACCTGAGAATGCTGCTTCTGCAAGGCCCTGAGCACAATGTAAGAGAACCATACTTTTTATTTTCTCAGCATAATGTCATCTTTTCATTTTAGATCTGTGTTCTGAGCTAAGTTTGTATTTCTAAATTCTCCTTTCATATTTTTGCAGAGTCCCACTCAAAGGAGAATAGAGAAAGCAGAGATCTTGGAATACACCGTCCTGTTTTTGCAAAACTCTGTCGCTCAGGCCAAGAAAGCAAAAGTTGTGGAAGAAGGAGAAAAGTGTCAGTTCATGGATGGCTTTTCATCCTGTCTTCAGAAAGCAACCCGCTTCCTCTCAGAAGAAGGTAAGGCCCATGGACTAGAAGGTTCAGTAACCGCCATACTGTGTCAGCGTCTGTCCCAGCCCTGCGTGTCGACCACCATCCGACTGCCTGCCAGAATCCAGAACTCGTCCAGAATGCAGGTTCCAGATTCAAATTCACAGCATCATCTGCAGCAGAACTCTGTCTGCAAACAAGGACTTCCAACAGCTTGCAGGAACATTGTGCCATACCCGAACAGGATTCCATTCAGAAGCACAGACTCCAACACACTGCATTCGACAGCCCCAACAACATCTCAGCACCAGACAGTCAGCCAGACAGTCTGGAGGCCTTGGCCTTGAGAGAAATTAAAAGACATTTACAGAGAAATGGACTCAAAATACTGGGCTTGTGTAATCATTAAACATGGTTCATCTCTTCTAAATTATAGGCTTCAGAGAGACATGTTTTTTTTATCATCTGACATCACGTTGGAAATGTAAAATGTGTAAATAGTGTATGATAAATTATGCAATATATTTTATATACACAGATATTTTTTTTTCTTTTTTGCATGATCTGTACTGGGTGTATGATCATTTGTAATACATAGCTGATGTATGTATTTATCTATTTTGCACATTTATTTATTCATGACGTTCCCTTTTTATAGTTGTATATTTGGGGGATTAAAACATACATTCCATCATTAAAATTTAAAAATGAAATATTCTTGTGTATTTGTTTATTAGAATTGAAATATATATTAGTCGTTAATTTCGTGAAGATTTAACATTTAAGATCGCTTTCAGCACGCGCTCAACATTTACAGTCGACTTTGATCATCAAACCCTTTGAAATGCGCGCGACCAAATGTGACGCTCAAGTGTCAGTCCTCGAGGCGCCAAATAGCTGGCACACTTCCACACGACTTCTGTTCTGACACCTCCGGTTCCTCTGCTCATTTGTCTGCTCATGCTTATAAATAAAGTGCGAAAAGCCGCCACGTGCCTTGGCACCTTGGAGACATCCGCCTAAACAAAGACAAGCCGTAGACTATAACTCCCCCATCTCATGATTTCGTGCGTAATCAACAGCACGATTACCTTATGTTACGATTTGGCGTACTATTTATACGCAGAAATGGGCTTTGGCGTACTATTTATACGCAGAAATGGACTTTGGCGTACTATTTATACGCAGCTTTGAGTAACTTTGGACTCTGAGCTAAATTTATGTCTCAAATCACATTGTTTCCATTTGACATAATCCAATGGGCTACTGGTAGTGCTTTTTTTTATATATATATACAGTAACATAGTCCACGGCTAATGAGAACATTTGTGCGCGCATGGAAAGAAAAAAAAAGAAGAATTGTATATCTATAGTTTGGACATATTTACTGCTCTCGTGTTGACTATTGTGCAACTTAAAAATCTGGGATAATTTTACTCCGCTTAGCTGTTTTTGAACTCTTGGGAAAAGACTGCTAGACATCAGAGACATGCTAATGATGACAAAAGGCTAAACTGTTTAACCTAAACCTGGTTTAACACGTCGTGGGCTCACAGTTTTGTCTGGCAAGTGTCAAGACCACATGACTCAACGACTGGCACGCGCATTTCCATCCGTTTGAATCTGAGAAGCGTGAATTTCTTCGCGCAATAAAACCGAATTGTGGCCAGGGAATGAAGGTTAGATGTCTTTCCCACGCTTCAACCTTTCAGGTCGTTAGTGGTTTTCCACTCAGTAAATCACACACACACACACACACACACACACAAAGAATTTGAATATAATGCTTAACAACGTCCACAAGTTTGTTTATTGTTTAGGTTACGCGTTTTCTCAATTAGGCTAATTTTGAAAATATACCTTAGTCACTCTTGAGAAGAGGGACAAAACAGGGTCCAAAATTAAAAAAATAAAAGACAAAAGAAACTATATTTATGAATCTTATATGTACTAAGCCACTGAGCTATGCTTTGACACAATTTCCCAACTTTTCTTTTCTTTTTTAACAAAATGTGTTTTTTACCTTGGACTTTGTAATGTAATTTAAACTTTATCTTTAACAGCATTCAACAACATTCCAAAGCACTTTTGTCATGTTAGATTACACTTTCACATGCGACCAACAATTCCACAACAAATATAAAATATCACAATGAAATATTTTCAAAATATTCATCTGAGAGGATAGTTGACATACCTGACGGTGGTGAAAAAAACTGAATTATAGTCATTTAACTATCAAATACATTAAATCAATCAATTACTGTATTAAAACAAACACACAAAACAACAACAACAACAACAAAAACAGTGAGTATGTTATTGTTTATAAAGCTTTTATTCAAGAGTAACATTTAAGTATTTTTATATATCATTGGAACACAAAATCTTCAACATCAAATTTTAAGTAATGTCTGACAGCGTTCACAAAAAGTGTGGAAACAATTTTGAAACCTTATGAAACATTTATGTCACTGATATGAGATATTATTAAGTGTTGCTTTATATAAAACAAGGTATTTTCTCATCATTAAAAACATTTGTATTAATTTTAAAGCATAATGATTGAACCCTTCACTGTTTTAGATGTTGTGAGAGGACAATAAGAGTCATAGATTTGGTATAAAAAAAAAAAAAATTACATTTAAGGGGACAACTGCATTATATACATTCCATTATTAATCCCTCATCACATTTAAAATTGAAAAAACCCCCAAATTTTTTACATCTAATAGCAGTTACACTTGCTGGACCGGTTTTGTCCCACGTCTCAAGATTGACCGACATACTAATGCGCAATTGTGCAATTGATATCGAAGAATTAAAATATATGTTGCCAGCTTAATGTTGTTTTTACTGATTCAGAGGAATTCCTTACTCTCAAAATTTATGATGAATCACTTGTATTCCTCACAAGTCGTTTTGGATAAAAGAGTCTGCTAAATGAATAAATTTAAAACAGGATAGCCATAGCAGCATCTTTATAGAAATCATCGCTGGCATTGCAAACAATTAACTGGTTAGGTATTTTACTTTTCTTTCTTTCTTTTTTTTGCAATTAATAAGTGAATAAATAAACTTAACTACCATTTATTATGTATTACAATAAACATTAATGAGATCCATACAGAAATGTCTAAATTTAAAATTGCCGCTTATGGATGCTTGGCAGATTGAATACTTAAAGTAGTCTCATCATATAATATTACTAGAGATTAAAGATTAATAATAAGGTGTTCTATTCTAGAAGAAGAACAAAGTAAAAAAAGTTCTAATCCTAATGCCAACAGTTAGGATTGCTGTTAAATTTAAGACTTGGTTTATCAATAACTCCAGTGACATTCACAAACTTATACAGTTAGATAAACTGATAAATAACAGCAAAATAGTTAGCATAAGTAAAATTTATGGCCTTAATATGGCCAAAATATGTGAAAATGTGTGTAAAAATCATAGGAATCCAAAATTACTTTTGCACACATATATTTTTAAGACATTTAAGCCTCTCTCTGCATTTAGCAAAGATTTAATATTAGTTATTTAATATTTTTTTAATAAGATTTTATTTCATCGAGGGTAGCTACAATTAAAATCTTTTTAGCACAGTGTAATTTGGGGTGCACATTTTCACTTTGATACCTCAAAACAATAGTTAACTGAGTAACGTGTTCCCACCTTCATCAATACCACAATAATGCATGACATTCATTAATACCTAATAGTTTTAATAGGCTACCAAATTATGATGAAATATGCTACATGACTGTTTACTTAATTGTATAAAGTTTCAGTTTTATGTTGTATGTGACATTTGTATTCTATCAGAATAATCTGAATGTTATTTAATATATTACTATTTTTCCCTTTAAAACCAGACTGGATATCTGAGATTTATTTCTACCAAATGCTTTATTGAGAAAGTGTTTAGGCTACTTTGTTTTGGGTCAGGATTACCTGAATCATGTTGGTTGCTTTAACTGAAAGTTAATTTTAAGTTAACAATATGCTTTTCTGGATCAAGAGAATAAATGCTGAAATTAAGTGCCATTTTATTAGTTTTAACCTGCTACTTTTTAATGTTCTGTGTTTGGCATGCTGTGTTGAAGCTTTTACCATTTTGCTGAAGAGTAAAGCTTGTGGTTAACTTGTGAATGAAGCTTATATGAATAAAGTCTTTATAATGAATGATACTTAATTCAGTGAGCAACACTAATGTCAGGGCAGTGTAACTTCTTACTAGACTATTGTAAACTTCTGCTAGCTTCAAAAAACTTAGTTCAGTTCAACAAATATGAGTTAGGTAAACTTTTTAAAAAGTTGTTTGAAGACAGGGTCAATAAGCTGGTGAATCTGGAGAAGGCTGTGAAAGAAACAGAAAATGTATTATCTAAAGAATGTGTCTGTTTTAACACCACTACATCTTAAATACCGGTATTTATAACAAACAGTAAAGGTAGGATGCAATGACATTCATTTCAAGTTCAGACAAAAGTAAAAAAATACGTAAATATATGTCATGTAAATATGACATGAGTTTGAGCATAAATTCAGCTGTTACTCTCCCAACACATCTTCAAAAATACAATCTGACCACAACCCTGCACTATCATGAGAGCAATAACAGTGTAGGCTGAAATATTGCAAATGAAGCATGTTCTGTTTAATTTGTTTATTTCTTTTTTTTATACTTTATTTTCACACAGTTAATGGCTTATTTCTATCATGAGATTATGGGCACAGCGGACCTGGGCCATGGCCATAGATAAGGTTGCCAGGTCTGCATAACAAAACCAGCCCAATGGGTACTCAAAACAAGAACAATCGCGTTTGGGGGAAATAGCTATCAAAATTGCTCCAAATTCATGTTCCGGCAGGTCAAAACCTCCTCCCAGGGGGTTCAACCTCAGTCAAAATTCTGTTCCAGGGGGTGAGGGGTTTTGCTTCAACCTGCAGACCAAAAAAGAAAGAAAAAAAACAATGGTGGCAGCATAAAAGAAGCCCAGTTCTGCTCAATGGTCAATCTTCTTAGAATGGAGATTGACCTGCACTGTGACAATGAGGCTCTGTGATGGACCTGTGTTGGGCTATGGCACTAAGTTATTGGTCTCAAACTCAATTCAATTCCTGGAGGGCCACAGCTCTGCACAGTTTAGCTTCAACTAGCTCCAAATCACACCTGCTTGAAAGTTTCAGGTAATCCTGAAGACCTTGATTAGCTGGATCAGGTGTGTTTGATTAGGGTTGGAGTGAAACTGTGCAGAGCTGTGGCCCCTCCAGGAACTGAGTTTGAGACCAATGCACTAAGGGCTCCAGAAAAATATAAGGAAGAGTGATAACAGTGAGAGAGAAGACCAGACATTTATTAAGACCATTTAACTGACCACTTTAAAAGCACTTACTATAGCTCTGAGATGGTCCTATGGTTGGTCACAGTCCTGCCAAGGCCTGGGCTATAGGCATGGCACTGAGGGAGGCCTGGGCTGTGTACACAGGTCTGAATGGTGCCTGGCCTATGGTTGCAGCAATGAGTGATACTTAGACTATGACTATCTGGCCATGACACAGAGGGAGAAAGGAAGTGTAAGCGTATTAGCAGCTGTCAATAGCCTGTATTCGACATTCAAAAGGAGAAACAAGGATATACTCAATTCAGTACTTGTATGCGTGCGCTTTGAATGTGTGTGCACAGAAAAGTTAATCACACAGCTGACAGTTCCATCAAGGCTTTGGGCTTTTGGGCAGGCCTTATTGTCGAGCCCAGACTGGTGAGTCTGAGAATGCACACATTGGCGGCAATGCATAGATTGTTTTGCGTGAATATGTGGACAGTGTCAAAATAAACTTGACTCTATATACAGGGATTAATTTTTACATGTTGCATCAATTCATTGTATCAATCCATTTGAATGACTCTAGAAGTCGCTGAAGAGCAGGTAATTGTGACATGGACTCTGGAACATTTTCAGAAACTGAATGAAATGCTACTGTAACATAACGACCTCAGGGTTAAAAGGATAGTTAACCTGAAAATTACAATTATCCCATGATTTACTCATGTCATCCTAGGTAGGGTTTAAGATTTTAAAGTCCAATAAAAGTGCATAAATCCATCATAAAACATACTCCAAATGGCTCCGGGGATTTAATCAAGGTGTACTGAATGATGAATTGATGCATTTCTGTAAGAAAAATATCTTTATTTTTTAAAATTTTAACTCTAACTGTGGTTCTACTCTTTTGTTTAACTTCAAAATCTTAAAGCCAGGACATTTTTAATATACTGTAACTCAGATTGTATTTGTCTGAAAGATGAAAGTCATTCACCTAGGATGGCTTGAGGGTGAGTAAACCATGAAGTAATATTCATTTTTGGGTGAACTATCCCTTTAAGACTCTTAACAATATACTCTTTACCTATACTCTGATAACTTTAATCCCAAAATCAGCGGCCTAAACAGGAAAACCCACCTAAACAACATTTATCTGCAGTCTAGGACTTAGACTGTGGCTCTGGCTCTGTTATGGTCCTGTGGTCAGCTGTGCCAGTGTTTCAGCTGCAAGGAAGGTGCTGATGGGTGCCAGATCTGTAGTCCTGGCTCTGAGGGGTGTCTGGGCTGTACACACAGCGCTGAGTGGTGCCTCTGCTGGTCACCTCAGGTATACCCAACCTAAAAACACTTACCTGCACTCTTACTAGATTAATCCTGTAGTGCGGAGCAAAGGTAGGCCTAGACTGCAGCTCTGGGTCTGAGATGGTCCTGTGGTCAGCTGTGCCAGTGTTTCAGCTGCGAGCAAGGTGCTGATGGGGCCCAGATCTGTAGTTGTGGATCTGAGTGCTGCCTCGGCTCGTCACCTTAGGAATACAAAACCTAAAAACACTTACCTGCACTCCTGCAGAATTAATTCTGTACTGTGGTGTTGATGCCGGCCCAGGCAGTTTCACGCCCCAGGCAGTTTTAAGCCCCTTTTGTTCCTGATGCGTCCAGTAGGAGGCTATACAGTACGATCTATCAGAAAAGACCAAGTCTAGAATCAACACAAATAAGAGGTACGTTAAATAATCGCTTAAGCTATTATTTTCCAACCACATGTATAAATCTTCTTCACATTATTTTATATCAGCTGTAGTTTACTTTTATGTCAGCTGTACTTTAGACTTTTTATGGAGCTTCTTCATTTCATATTTGAATGGAAAGTGGTAGTCTGCTTAATTTTTCTTTTTACTCTCAAAGGACAAATACATGTACACTGCCAATATACATGTTATTGCCACAATACTCTGGCCTTCTCTTTAGTAAGTATCAAATGCAATGCATGAGTCCTTATTTGACATCTACCATAAGTAAGAAGTAAAATAAATGTGTAAGATTTTACATCATGTAGCTGATAAGAATATAGTAGTTATTAAACTTTGTGGTTTGGGGGGATTGTTCTTTTATGCTGGTTTTACAGAGGGTGATTTTACCCCATTATCATAAGGCAGAGATAATGCAAATGTGAAATGGATTGTCATAACAATTTTATATACATCCCTATAGGTACAGAAGCCACTCTTAAGAGAGATCCACCTTCTAGTCTCCCTTCATAGTAATCAGTAAGCTAAGAGACGATTGCCACATTCCTATAACGTTGCCAGTATGCCCTCTACATCGTGCTAAACAATTATTCAATTTCCTCGGGTGAGCTTGTCTATTTTCTTCATTAAAACTTTCCTATGAAGTTGTTGTACCTTATTGCTGGTCATTGAGTTCTAACAATAAGATGTGAATACTAATCTTGTAACATTTCAATTTCTGTTAGCTTGAAGTGGTGAAGTGGAGTGGTGGTGAACAGTTTGAGATAGAAGGGTATGTGTACTAGTTTCTGAACATCTCAGTTTGTTGTTTCATTCTTGAAGTCCTTTTTTGCCAATGGAGATAGCTGACCAAACTGGGGCAACACAGCACAGATGGAAAATGTAATAAATCATCAAAATAGTCATAAGGCATCTAATCATGTCTTGCCATTGTATTCATAATCACCAAAATTCCCACATGGCAATATTCATATTAAATATTCCCATACATTAAACATCAGGAGCAGATTGAAGCAATCCACTCTCACCTGACTTCAATTCTGGACAGCACACCCACAGTGACCAGATCAAATTCATCATGATGAATGTATGTTTTCCAGAGGCTGGTCTCATCTGTTAGCTGTGCTCTGCATTATGTCAGATTCACATTGTTTTTAATGTCAAATAGTTTATCCATAATGTGAGACCATTGCTCTAAAAATAATGTTTTTTGTTGTTGTTATAGAAAAAACACTTTTTATTTGATTGTAAAAAGCTAAATATGGGAAATGACACTTGGGTACTTGGGGTGAGTGAGCAATCTCAATTCTTTCTCTGGTAGTCCATTATCTGTGCCCTTGCTTTTGGGAAAAGTCTGTCCATCCTGGAGGCTGAGAAGACATGTACATTTACATAAGGTACTGTAAAGGAAACATGGTCGAACATGACATTCTGCCATTATTCACAAACAACCATTTCTTTCTAAAACTATCCAACTTTTTTTGTTTGTTTTCAACAAAGGAGGACTGATCAACAGTTAAAGAAAGAGAGTCGTCAATGGGAGTCATTCAAGTTCATGTTTTTAGTAAATGGTGGTAATAAATTATATTTATAAACCCTTTTTTTTAAAAGACCCAGAAACACTGTATTTGCGTGCATTTACTAGGCTACTTTCGATGGCAAGATGCTTAGCACCACCTTGTGGCTGTATCAGCACCCTACAAAGGTATTTTAATCGTTTACTAGGCCTGCGCATTTTTACTTATCCGGTAACATTTACAACCATCAGAAAGTTTAAATTTATGTGAAGTGATATGAAAATGTCCCTTACATCTGGTCAGACTTAGATGTGAATTATACTGCGACATCCAAGAATAAATGTGCATGTGTTACAAATTGTTTGGAAGCAGCATTCATGATGCCAAATTACTGCTTTATGCAAATTAAACCATTAACAATACGTCAAAGTTATGAGTTAGCATCTCCTCACCAAAAAGACTGCATATGTAGAGAACACTGTCGCGTGACTCGCGCCAGTACAAAGGTTCCTAATTTAAAAGCATCAACTGTGACGTCATAAGTCGCATAGAGAACGTTAACGTTTGAACTGAAATGCAGTGAGAAAAGTTCTAACAGAAACATAAAACGTTTACAATTAACTCAAAGTAAAGGACACCAACTCTAAAACTAGGTTACCATGCTTATAGTCCAACGTCTAAACGTGTTATGTCACTCTGATCGTTGAATAATTTTTTACCGTTTGTGTAGTAATTCTGTTTACTTATAGTGAAATTTTAGTTTACACAATTTCTTAGACAAATGTTTTAAAATGCATTTAAAGTCTTCCAGTTTTATTTTATTTTTTGCAAGCAGGAAAGCTCATGGGTTCCTGGAAAGACATGTCCGTCTAGTTTTAAAATCCTTTTGTAGTAAAATTATGCTAAGAAAATGCATATTGTAGAAAAATGCACCAATATATATATATATAAAAAGTTGTACACCCATTCAGATGGGTATTTTGAAATACTGAGGTTTTTTTTTAACTTCACTTTTAAAAGGAGACCGAAAGGTTTAATAGACTTTTTTGGGCTAAAGATAGATAGAGTAGAAAATACACATCCACATTTCAGGCTGCTCCTGCTGACTATAAAACAAAAGCAGTAAATCCTTCAGGACCAAAATAACTCCAGTATTAAACAATCACTGGTGATACAAACTAGTGTAGTTAAATAGTTTTTAAAATAAAATTTACTTACCCTCAAGCAGTCCGAAATCTGTATGAATTTCTTTGTTCTGCCAAACACAAAGATATTTTGAAGAAAGTTTGTTACCAGGCTGTTTTGGGTGACCATTGACTTCTGTAGTATTTTTCCCTCTATGGATGTCAATAGTGACCGGGAACAGGTTTGAACTTTTTTCCAAAATATTTTCCTTTGCGTTCAGCAAGACAAAGAAATTCAGTTATGGAACTTCTTGAGGGTGAGTAAATGATTGAATTTATTGTTGGGTGAACTATTCCTTTAAGACCTGCAACTCTTGTACTTCATTTAAATCAGCCTCTGACCAACAGTAGCTTTTCAATATTACAACACTATGCTTTAAGAGCTTTTTATATAGATCATATACAGGTCCTTTTCAAAAAATTAGCATATTGTGATAAAGTTCATTATTTTCTGTAATGTACTGATAAACAT
>JAUMHE010000048.1:21341192-21351723 GCA_032359235.1 Enteromius mattozi
GGAGGGTTGTGCTCAAAAAAAAAAAATCACACTAAAGAGGTACTTTAATGTCAATAACTCACTCAAAACAAACTACGCGTTATAAAAACACTTAACATACATTAATCTCTGAACACGCACACAGAACTTTGTACTTCACATACCATCAAACGCGTTTCCCTCGTGCTGCAGTGGAAAAGAGAAAGAGGTATGACCGCTAGCCTTCTTTTATAGGAGCTGTGTCGTCATTTTAGCGTCACGTGAAGCCATCCAATCAACTGACGACTTCAAGCGATGACGGAGGGGCAACATCTATGTG
Source organism: Enteromius mattozi (assembly GCA_032359235.1). Lineage (NCBI taxonomy): Eukaryota > Metazoa > Chordata > Actinopteri > Cypriniformes > Cyprinidae > Enteromius > Enteromius mattozi. Next base: position 21,341,491 of record JAUMHE010000048.1, read on the forward strand.
TTAAAAGTCCAGGTATTTCCTCCATGGTTTACACAAGAACTACTAACTCTAATACCTAAACCCAAAAAAGACATTACTTTGATAGACAATTGACGACCTTAACAATGATTATAAAATATTTGCTTGGATTCTAGCTGAAAGTCTCTGTTATTGACGAAAATCAAATCAGGATCCATGCAAAAAAGACACATAGCTAACAATATTCGACTTGTTTTAGATTTATTAGATTATTCTGAATTAGTTAATGATGATAGTTTGATTCTCTTTTTTAGATTTTTTCAAAGCATTTGACTCTCTCAATCATTAATTTGTCCTTTTATCTCCCAAAAAGCTTAGATTTGGTGATCCATTCTGCAAATTTATAAGAACTCTTTATAATAACGCCAACTGCTCTATCAGTCTTAAGTGGGGTACCTCTCCTAGATTTCAGCTGTCAAGAGGAGTCCGTCAGGGTTGCCCTTTCTCGCCTTATTTCTTCTAGCTGTACGATTTCTTTCCTCCCTCCTTTCAAGTAGTGATCTTCAGGGTATTACTGTTGCCAATAAGCATATACTTATCAGTCAGCTAGCTGATGACACCACTTTGTTCGCTATTGAACTCATTTTTTTTTTTTCTTTCTAAAGCTTCTGGTTTAAAACTATCTTAAGAAACGTGAATTGTTAGCTATCAAAACTTGTTCCTCTCCTTCTCTTTACAGTATCCCAGTTAAATCACAGGTGACCTATCTTGGTGTAAGTCAGATGCAGATCCAGTGATTGAAAAAGCTAAAAGGAAGTTCAATTCATGGTTACAGAGAGATTTATCGTTAAGAGGCCAAACTCTTATTGCTAAAGCCGAGGGTATTTCAAGAATGACTCTTTCTTTATACGTAGATAAACCTGTATGTGCAGACATTGACAGAATGTTATTTGACTTTCTGTGGAAACATAAGAGACAATATATCAAGAAATCTGTTGTTATAAATAAGTATAAATGTGGTGGATTAAATTTGTTAGATTTTGCCTCTTTAAATAATATGTTTAAGAAAAAATGGTTAAAGCAGTATTTAACACATCCAAATTCATTTTGGAATATTCTTCCTAATTTTATTTTCTCTAAGGTTGGAGGTCTTCCTTTCTTCCTTGGAATAATGGTGATATTCTTTATAAAAATAAATCTTTGTTTTTTCCAAGTTGGATAAATAATAATATTATTCTGGTTTCTCAGTTATTTAACTCTGATGGTTATTTATATTCTTATTCTGAGTTTTTGTATAAATATAATATTCCTGTTACTCCACGTGAGTTCACCATTGTAATGGATGCCATTCCCAGTGGGGCCATCCAAATATTTAATAACTAATAAGGTAAAGGATGTTTCTTATAAATTACTTCATCTTTTTTACCCTGTAAAGCTTTATATGAAAAATGTTTCCAGATATTGATTCTTTATGCTCATTTTGTGGGTCTGAAGATGAATCTATGTCCCATCTTTTTTGGGAATGTACAGGTACTAATTTATTTTGGAAGGATTTTTGTACTTTTGTAAGTGCTTTTTCGACAGAGTTTCTTTTTGTTGTTTAAAGATGTCTAATTTGGTTGTCATAATTTTACAAAAGAAGAAAAGGACAAATATCTTTTGATAAATTAGTTTATTTTACTTGCAAAATTCTTTTTGCACAAATGTAAGTTTCAAGGTGCTAAGCCTTACTCTCCTATTTTCTGTAAGAACCTTAAACTTTCAGGGTAACTTTTTCTGATGAAATTAAAAGTGTTTACATTTAATAACAGGAGAAAACAGAAAACTAGTGAAACTGACACCAACAAGTACTAAAAAACGATTAGGCTAAACAAAATGGATAATTATGTAACCACAAACGACTGTAGCTGGTCCATCCTGAGAAGCGAAGAATAAAGTAACGGGTATCACACGACACACCTAAAATTAAAGTTTCTGGTTTAATTCTGACTTGAAAGTTATCAATTTCGTGACTATTTCAAGGCCAAATAAAGTTTATTAATGTCTTTTTGATCCAGACCACTGTTAAAATAGTGAAACCCTGCCGACCTATGGCGCGAAAATGTTTTAGTTTGTATTTTTTTGCAATTAATTAGTTGCTGTGGCATACCATGTGTAAATGAGAGCAAATGCATTTTTTCGCGATTGATGCCACAAAAGCCGAAAACACCCGCATATTTATTTTTTCTTGAAAAGGGCCACGTGTACGGCACATTTGAGCTGACTGGACGCGCGCGGAGGGCAAAGTTCACACGGAGGCAAGATGGCGGCTTCCTGTGACAGGTATAGTATTGCTCAGGCAGGATAATAGGATTATGTGTAAATAAAATCGAAGACTCAGCTATTCGAAAAGCTTTTTTTACTTTAGACATTCGGTATGCTCATTAAATACATAAATGGCCTCACAGCATGTGATTTTTTTCCTCACGGTGTCAAAAATATTTGCTAAATTTCCCTCACAAAAAAGTACGTTACTGTTGCGGTACAATGGAAGAGTAAATGGCATAATACTAAAAAGTTACCATAATCACGTACACTCGTGTTTATTTGGTATTAAATCGCTTGAGTAATAGTGTGTGCTCTGGTTTTTGTTTTGTATATTTTGTGAAGTATGTGGTATTGTCTTTCAGTTTGTTGCCGCTGATTCTGTTGTTGTGTCTGAGCGCTCAGGCTGTGGACCGCAGCAATTTTAAAACATGCGACCAGAGCGCTTTCTGCAAGTGAGTATGATGAGTGCTCTTTATTACGTAGAAGTTGATCAGCCTGGGTGTCCGAAAATCTATGTACGCTGTCATGTGATATGTCTTAAGTGCTGCTGCTCACGATTGCTTAGTCACAGTGGTTTGTTGTTGTGAGGAAAATACCATCACGTTTTTATCGATCCTTGGATTAATATATGTGTAGCGTAGTTTACAGATCTTAAATATTAAAACAAAAACAACAGCTTGTTCCACAACAGAAGACTTAAATTAATGAGCCAGCACGCGCCCTCTGCAGGAAGACTAGTTAATGAAATCAGACAACAGTTGCTGGCCAATGCTCCACAATGTCATGAACTTTCCCTTACGAAAATTAACCATGGTTTTATTACAGTAAAAGTGAAGTAACTGTGCGAGTAACATAGTTTAACGTTTCAAAGAGTTTACAGGACAATTCAGGCATTTAATTTCTTTTATGTAAAATGTTGTCTGTCACAGCTATTGGGTATGTATGAATATTTTTATACACTTACTATTTTGTTTTTTCACTGTATACTTAAAATGCAAAAATATGTACAATAATAAACTGAGTTTTAATTTGTTTAGTATTGCAACTACACAGGAATTGAACTTGTAGGTATTCTGCTAGTTTACTAATTGTATACTTTTGGTTTTATGGAGTGCACTTTTCAGAATACTCTAGGAAACTAAAAGTTTTCTTTATATTAACTTAGTCACCTGAGTTAATAACTTTTTTTTTTTAACATTAGGAATTAACAAGCTAATTAGGAAAACTGAAAAAAAAACAGTACATAATTTTTCCTGTTGTTTTACTGCAAAAACCTTTTCTTCAGATACAGTGTTTAGTATCCATATCCACATTAAGAAAGATGCACAAATGATTTGTGGGTGTTTGTAGGCGTCAGAGGGAGCTGAAGCCGGGTCAGTCTCCATACAGAGCTCTGCTGGACACGCTGGAGCTGAGCGACTCCAGACTCACCCTGCAGCTCATCAATGACAACAACAAGGTCACAAAAAATACAAAACCAGACAGATTAATTTTTCCATTACACATGTTCTTCTTTTTCGAGAAGTCATTTCACATCACAGAAGGGAAGAAAAGATCATCAATGTGTCATGATGACTTTAATATATAGATCTTAATCCTTGTTCACACCGCCAGCAACTTTGTCTTTGACTTTGGTGCTAGACTCTGTACGAGCAACAGTCACAGATTGGTGGTCGCTTGCCAAATTTGCTGTTCATTTTGCATAAAGTTAAACTATTGACATGCCTACTTTCTGTCGCCAACGGTTACTGTTGCATCTCTGTCTTTGTTGCCGGGGCTTTAGGGGTGGGAATCTGATTTGATTCCAATTCTGGGAATGGGTGTCCGATTCTAAAATTACTCTTGATCTACGTTAATAATTAATTGCTTTTTTGTTGATTTTATTAATGCATTTGCATCAAAATCAAAATACATCAAAATATAAGATGCACTTTTAGAATGTTTTCAAAGTAATAATAAATCAGAACAATTGTATTTTGAGAATTATTAACGGTTTCTTTCAAAAGAGCAAATATAAACTATTAAAGGGGAACAAAAAAACATATTGCAAGCACTAAACAAGAAGTGTTTTCAATATTTTTGGGTGTTTGAAGAATGTTAAGAGTTGTAGAAGAGAGATTCACGATGCATCAGAGCAATTATTTTTCTCCCACCCCTAATAGAATTCCTTTTTGGAAGAATTTGTCAGAAATGAATTTAATTGCAAAAAATGTTTCCATTGCAATGACTTCTGAAAAAGTGGCTGGTCAGTGTGGGAGAGCTGAGACTCTTTGTGTTTGTTTGTAGGTTCGCTTGTTGCTTGAGCTGTACAGACTGCAGGGGAACATGACACGGGTGAAGATTAATGAACTCAAACCACTTAAGCCTCGTTATGAGGTTCCGGATGTACTCATTTCTGATCCAATTACTGAAACGTAAGTCAAGCCTACTTCTTCACCATCAGAACTGTTTTTACCGTATACAGATGAAACAACTAGACATTTGTAAACACATCCAGCCCTAGTGATTGATCATTGTGAGGTTTTTTTGAAGACCAGTATGATATCTTAAGCCTGGAATACACTACAGCACTTTTAAAATCGGAAATCATAAACTTGAAAACTTTGTAAATCCATGTAGCGAACATGTTTAATCTCCTCTAACTAGATGAAGTCAAAGTCAGAAAAAAATCTGACTCTTTGACCGTCATAAAGCAAAATTTTATATTAAAACTATCTGCTCAAATCTGCTCTGGCTTTTGGTAGCTACCATGAACTTCTTGTGTTTCGTAATGTGTTTTCTTATCTGTCTAGAGAAGGTTGCATTTTGCATATGGTAATTTGGGACAAATTTTACCCCTTGTCATTATATAAATGATTATCATTGAGCTATGCTGTCCTGTTCGCACATTAACAGGTGAATGTCTTGTGTCTGTCTTCAGGCTCTCAGTGGTGGCTCAGGATGAGAATAGTCTGGTTTTGTCTCTGGGTGGCAAAGATCAGCGGCTCATTGTAAGTGCTCAGCCATTTCGGCTGGACATCATTGAGGGTCCCCAAGTGCTCATGTCACTCAACTCCCGTGGCCTGTTAGCCTTCGAGCACCTACGAGCACGCAAGGACACGTGAGTCCAACAACACAAGCAGGCAGAAAGGGCATCGCATTCAGAAAGTTGATAACCGATATAACCCACATTATATAAAAATTAAAATAATATTAAATAATATTCAGTAAATAATACTAAATACTAAAAAGTTAGCACTGCTTTCCTGGGCTGTATTTCTGATTAACTGAATATTTTTTTCACTCTTTCTACCTTTTCATAAACACACAGTCTTCATGCTAAGAATGATAACAAAATTCTAACCTATGACTATATGTATGTGTCCACACCAGTGCACAGTAATGTTCTGCAGAAGCACACACTGCAGTTATGTTGTTATTGGTCAGCTAAATGCAAGACCAATACATGTAGGCTGTCTTTACACTAAAAAGCTTCATGCGCAGATCCAATCTTTTGACCATTTCTGATGAGACCAAATACCAAAAAAAAAAAAAATAAATACATAAATAAATAAATATATATATATATATATATATATATATAATATAAAAATCCAGAAGAACTGTGGCAACGTCTCCAAGATGCTTAAAAAAAAAACCTACCTGCAAAGCTACAGTACTGTTCAAAGTTTTAGACACTCTAAAATGAGGATGTTTTCAAAAATAATGCCGTAAATAGATTTAATTTATAAATTAACTTCTATTATCAGGTAGCTTTCCAGGTAGGTTATTTGAAGCATTTTGGCACACGATGCCACAGTTCTTCTAGATTTAGTCTGTCTCAGTTTGTTCTGGAGGCAAATTTGTCTCCCTCGCCTTGAAATGGCTTGAAATTCCAATGAGAATCAAATTTACGTGTTTAAATGCATATCAGATATGTATCTACTTTAAAACCACAATTTGATGTTGCTCAGAACAGATGTGAAAAATAGGATCTTGTGTGGAATTTTGTGATTGTGTATCATATGCGAGTATAAAAGTAGATTTTTATGTGCCGGTATAAATGCAGCCTTATTGGTCCTATTTCACCTCAAAATCAAAAGAACCAAAAAAAAAACCAAAGATGTAATTTTGCACACAGGAAATGATGCCTGTTTTTTAGACAATCTACACGTTTTGGCATTATTTTCATGACAATTAAGTTTATAAATCACGCTACCAACACATGAGACTGAGCATTAATTAGTCATACCTTATTAGAATAGCTACTGTAAAAGAATTTGCAAAATTAAAAACATTATTTCCTGTTTGCAACAAACCCCTTAAGGCTAAAGTATAGATGCCAGGAATTTATGCACAAAAATTTGTTTTTTTGCTGCTTTTTCCCTCTTTGTTCACCGATTAAAATCTGAGGATTAATCTCTCACTTTCTACTTGTAATCTTGCTATTACTTATTTTTTTCTTTTCTGGCTTTCCCTGTCTGCACTAACTCTCAGTTAAAACAGGACTGCTTTCATCTAAGCCCAGTTAAGCACATCAGTGATCGTCAAAGTGACCTTAGCTCTGGTTTTCCCTTTCATCATCTGCATGGGAATTTCCAAAAAGTCTTTAAAAAGAATTCTAAGAATTTCACAGTATTAAAACCATTTATTTGTGTGAAACAGCAACAACAAAACCATGTGAAATTGTTAAATAGAGGCCTTCATTGATTATAACATTAAAAATATACTACAGTTATACATAAAAACTTAAACTTGGTTTTGAACAGGAACTGCATTGATTTACTAGTTCTACAAAAGCATATATAATCATTATATATACATATATATTTACACACAACTTTGGATTCATGGTATGTTTCAACAAACATTAATCATTTGTACTACTTTTGAAGTCCAAATGGTTACCATTTGGGTTGGTTTGTGAGTGATGTCTGATCTGATTTTATTATGAGAATAAAAATGTTCACAGATTAATTGCAATCAGGTTAACACTTTCATTTTAAAATTTGCTGGATTCTTTCAGATAAGGACAGATCAAGTAATTGTGTCAGACATTTCATTCAGAAATACGTTTGTAAATGTTTTTACTGAAATTCTCATCACATTTCTATTTTCCTTCCCCTCTTTTTCTCAACTTTCCTCTCTTCTGTCTCGCTCAGCAGTATCTCTCATAAAATAAGTAGCACAGTTGGTAGCATGTGGGACTCGTTCAAGAGCATGTTCTCTAGGTAACATCCATTTGTCCAGTTCTTGACTGTAAAATCTTAGATTTGCATTTCTTTCACGTAAAGGAATAGTTCCCCCCAAAATGAATATTTTTTTCATTTTTACCCACTCCCAGGAAATAATAATCAGGAAATGTTCATTTTTGGGTGAACTATTGCTTTAGACACAGTGTTTTATTAACATTTGTTAACTTGTTTTAATCAACAGTAGTTTATATATCTGTATCACCCCAAATTATGCATGCGCACCTTATCCAGTAGTGTACAATTTGCTTTTGATTTAGTATTAAATTGTATGTGTGTTCTAGATTGAAATAATAATTGTAGTTGATTTAGTGTTACATTATATGTGTGTTCTAGATTGAAATAATTACTGTAGTACCTAAAATCTTTAGTGTGCCAGTGATTATTGTTTAGATTTGATTTAATATTATGGCCAATAGTTTAGCATTTTCATCTAAAGTCATGAACTGTGTGTTCAAACACTGCTGTGTTCAAACTGTATTTTCATAAATCATAAATATTTTTTCTATAAACATTTGCTGCCCATGAAACTATTTGGTTAAACAAAACAAAAATAATGACAATTTTTCTTTCTTTTTTTTTAAACAAAATTTAACATTTCACAAAAATGTACAGTATATGCTTCTGATAAATGTTGATCTTGAAATCCGCGTAAATCTTTGTATCAGACAATATCGGTTGCTGTACAATAAACATGTTGCCAGTTCTAAATATCACAACCTTAGTATTTAACCTCTGATTTGCCATCTGTGCTCCTGGCTCTGTTTAATATTTGAGAGCACTCAGTGATCAAATGGATGAAAATAACGTTTTGTGAAGAGAAAAGTCATCTGTTTTCTTTTGTTTTTTTGTTTGTTTTCTTTTTTTTGAGATGCATTCACCCCAGAGGTTTATTATACGTTTTCTGCAGGTGATAGGTAAACTGTGTCCCAAATGATACACTTGATGCACTTATACACTATGTACTCATCCATGTAGTTTATGAGGTAATTTTGTCATTATTAATCAGTCTGATTGCCTCTCCCCCCTTTGCAATGTAGTTAAAGCTGCGACAGTTAAGTGTCCAGCACTTTATTTCTTCGGTTATTTAGGTGCATTATCAGAGTATTTTAAAGTGCACTTTTTTTTTTTCATAATTTTCAGTGTGAATGTGCTACACACTCTATTCGTAATACAAAGCATCATTGAATAGTGCACAAGTAGATGATTTGGGACGCCCTATAGTGTTTCATTTGTCCGTTTACTCTGTGCAAATAGCCAACCTTCTTGACTAATGCCGTTTCATTAACTCCATCCACCATTGCACATTGTTTAATAAAACCATTGTTAAACAACTAATTACATTCATCCAGAATGTTATTTGAAAAGTAGTATTTACTGGGATGGCACATGCTCTGTTTAACATACATTAAATGGCAATGGCCAGTAAAAGCAAAGCAAATGCTTGTTTTGTCATGGAATAACCATGTATATGTGCTTAATTGCAAAATGTTATCAAGTGCAGGTATTGTATTGGTCTGATTATCAATGAGTCATGTAGGTGCCCCTTTAATTCACCCTAATGCAGTTTAAACTTGTTTAATTGTACCAGTACATATTTGTATTAAGAGACATTTTGCCTGCTTTGCAGCAAAAGTGAGTCGGAGCAAGCGACGGGACAGGATAATGTGGAACCACAAACCGATGAGGTGCGTGTAGATGTGTTTTTAACAACTAGAATTCCCTTACCCTGTTGTATTTGTTTAACAATGCCTAGATAGTGTAAAATTTATTTTTGAGCTCTGCAACAGTTTGTCATTAGTGATAACATGTAAACATGTTTAGTGATAACATGTAAACATGTTTTCCTTTTACAAACATTTCTTTATCTCTCTTTTTATTATTATTATTATTATTTAGGATGGACAGATAAAAGAAGAGGAGAGTAAACCGGGCATGTGGGATGAAACATTTAAATCTCATACTGATTCAAAGCCCAATGGTATATTGAAATGTGGTTAAATCTTTTTCAGTTTATTCTATAACGTATTCAGTGGAATACTGGTAAGAATTCTAGTCAAGTTTGTTTTTTGTTTCATTTTTATAATCTTCATTCCAACTCAGGTCCATCGTCTATTAGTTTAGATTTTTCTCTACCTGGTGTGGACCACGTCTATGGCATTCCGGAACACGCAGACACCCTCAAACTGAAAAACACAGAGTGAGTTTTTTACACTTGCATGAGATTGATGCAGGACACACTAGCAACTTAAAGGAATAGTTCACCCAAAGCGGAAAATGTACTCACTGTTACGCCATCCAAAATGAGTTTGCTTTTTCAGATTAGGAGACATTTAGCGTTACTTCACTTGATTACAGATGAGTCCTCTGCTGTGAATGGGTGCCACCAGAGGTCAAACATGACACTGATCCAGAAGTAATCGACATGACTCCAGTCTATCAATTAACATCTTGTAAAGTCAAAAGCTTTACAAAAAGCAAAAGCTTTAAAAAAACAAACAAACTAATTAGCATTAAGATGTTTTAACTTTAAATTGTTGCTTCCAGCTAAAATATGAGTCCATAGTCCATAATAACAATTTGTCCAGTAAAAAAGATATATATTTGTTTCGATGAAGGGACAAACTCACCTGCATCTTGGATGGCTTGAGGTAGATTTCAGCCAGTTAAATTTTAGGTGAACTATTACCTTAACTAGCAAAGGAGGACTTACACACATATATATATATATATATAT
>JAUMHE010000048.1:21392242-21415892 GCA_032359235.1 Enteromius mattozi
AAGATTAATTGTCATCCAGTGCTGCATGAACAGACTTAATCTTATTGGGAAGTCCACATGTTTTGTGTTTGTTTGTTCTGTTTCTTGTTTGTTCTTGGTTTTATTTCACACAAACAGGATGCAAGACAAATATGAGACAAATATGTTCATTTATAAGCAATAAGACCATTTCATGTTTTTAAGAGCCCAAGCAAATAAGTCTAAAGTATATACTGCATTAAACTGAATGCTTGATAGAAAGGATGCTTTTTGCTGGCTACTGATGTAGTTACTGTATCTGCCACTAGAAGCTAGAATGTGGTTTTGCTTATATTCCTTTACGTATTTAAGAGCGTTGAACATTTGGAAAGGGATGTGGGTCATTAAAGCCTCTTTTTGCTTGCATCAGCAAGATTGCAGTATTGGAGAGCGATGTAGAGCTATTTTATGGGAGAGAGAGAGAGAGTAAGGAACGAACAGGTGCAGGTTTTCCTGGATACACACTGCAGATGCTCCCTGAAATCAAAAAACAAAAGAAGCTCCTGCCCCTCCCCACACGACTATCCCAAAGGAAACCTTTACACCGGCTTAAAGCTCTGAATCCTTCAACATGGTTTTGTTCCATTTCGGCACAAAATGTCCGTGTCTGCCTACACATACACAAATCCTGTATCCCTGTCCACACAGGCTCCACATGGTTCCTTCTCGCTGCATTATTGGATAAAGGGAGGGGTCAGGAATGAGGGAGCGTTCTTTGATGTGTGTGTCTTAAACATGCTTTTTCTCCTTTATTTTGAGAGACTGGGGTGTGCAGAGAATAAGTCTGCTTCGATGTCTACAATATTAATCATGTCAGGTCAGTTTTGTTATTCAAAGAACATATTGTTTCAAACTGAAAATAGTGCCTTAGAGCAAGCCGAAGGAGATTATGACAAGGAAAGACTGAAGATATTTAAGAAACCAGAATCAGCCTGGAAAATCCCATCCTCTTCTGGTAGACAGTTATCAAAATAAATGTCCATAAGTCAAATCTAAGTTACATAACGTGCACCAAACTGGTAGTGCAGTCTTAAAAACAATGGTTAATCGGCATCTATGGTTCCATGAAAAATCTTTAGCATCCATGAAACCTATTGATTGCACAAATGTATTATTTTTAATGTAAGAACTTATTTTTAACATAAGGCCATTTGTAAGAATGTGCACCACTTCCGGTGTCATTTACTTACATTTATTTTAGCTGAACAAAATTATGGCTTAATAATGCAAATTGGTATTTGTTATCATATTACTTGTATTATTGTAGTCATAAACATGCTGGATTTGTAGAATGCTAATTTTTTTACCTCGCACTTATTCTTCGGCTGCGTCCACATGAAGTCAGAGCTTTCCCTATCCAATCTTTTTTCCCCCTAGTATCAAGAAATGTATGCGTCCACATAAAACTACAAAACCTAACACAAAACTATGTAGTATACATGCCAGACCAGCATGTGGTGCTGTAATTCTGCCACAGAGATACACTAAAAGTGGAGAAGACTTGGACTATGAGCATAAACCTTGTATGCGGTATACAAATGAACATACAACACATTTATTAGTCTGTATTAATATAAGTTTATAAAAAAGACAATCGTTCAGTGTTTGTTGATGTTTTTGTTGCTGTTATGTTACGTAGCGGTGTCTGACCGGCGAGACGTGGGTTGATGACATCATTGTTTCAGAAAATACACGGATTCGCTGTCTACATGAAAACTCAAGGATGGCATTTTAAGATTTATCCACTCTGGGAACTGGTTTAAAAAATAGCACTCTCCCAAAACGCTGGATCCATCTGGATGAAGCGCGAATACGATACGCATATACAGCTAAACGCCTCTCCATCTGGATGGGGTTTTAGTTATTGCTGTTGTTTTAGACAGGAACTTGCTACTGCCGATGCATACGCTAATCAGGTGCTGTGAGTATTGAAGACATACTCCTGCTAGACAAATAGTATAAAAAATAACCCATAGCAAATCTATACAGGTGGAGCTGGGGAAGTTGGAGGAACTCTAAAAGTGCACTGCAAAATGCTCTATTAAATGCTAACAGCCATTTAAATGTAAAGCATCAAGCACATTGGCTGCATATTGGAACCAATCAGTTTGTGCCAAGTCCGCTGTGAATATAATTCTGCGTACCAGGCAGGTTTTTGAGCCTGTAAGTCACGACTTAAACCACGACTCACAACTTTGTAGCATTCCAGATGAGTCACGCCAAACTGCCTGAGTGGTAGCTAGATGTAAACAAATGAGTGTGGCGGTCCGTACGGGGCTTATGATCATTTACAATCATTTCTATCACCAAGGGTGCTTTCCTTGCTTATTTGAGGGAAACGGAGGAGGAAAAATGGCACATAAGACAAGAAGCTGTTAGACTTTTTATTTTAGTGTACCGCTTGCATAAATACTGCATCCTTAGGGGCTGCCATTGTTGTTTTGCGGGCTATGTGACGTCAGAACTCGGAACTGGGAGTACATCAATCTAGTACGAGCTCACGGGTGGGAAGTCACGGGTTTGACTTCCGTTCCAGGGCTCTTTCTCGGGTAGAAGGTTGAAAAAACACAGGTTTCCTGGAACGCAGCATAATGTAACTCATCAAACTGAACAATCTAGAGCAGGGGTACCCAATTCTGGTCCTGGCGATCAACTGTCCTGCGAAGTTCAACTCCAACTCTAATCAAACACACCTGCCTTTAATTTTTCAAGCGATCCTGAAGACCTCAATTAGTCGCTTCAGGTGTGTTTGATTAGAGTTGGAGCTGAAATTGGCAGGACAGTCGATCGCCAGGAGCAGGATTGGACACCCCTGATCTAGAGTGTGATATTTATTTCCCTATCACAGCTAATTAATCAGAAGTCTGGCATATTCATAGATTAAAATAGCTTACTTCTGCTTTGCAAAATAAGGGGATAGAGGGAAAAATGTTCCTTAGATTATTAAAATGATCTTCATGTGAAGGAACTGTTCACTGTGAGGAACCAAAACCAAAAGGTTCATCTGTCTTTGCTATTAAGAGTGTGTGTATATGAAAAGTTTTTTTTTTAATTAAATTATGTATTCGGTTCATTTATAAAAGTCCATCCTAAACCCATAGAGTGAGTAACATGTTGCTGGTATAATGCCATACGGGTTTGCTGCTGTCAGAATTGATTTATGAAGGTCCCAAAAATGGATGCAGCCCACCAAAAAGCTTCTGTTTGTCGTGCTATTTGTTTGTTATTTGCTGCAGATAGGACGCCGAAGAGAATATAACAAAAGAACATGCATGTAAGAGGGAAAAGGTGTGCAGGCTGAATTCCACAACAGGAGTGGCGCGAGAGTGAGAGATCGACGTAAAAAAGACACAAGAGAATATTGGCGCGAGAGAGAAAGAGAGAGAGGTGCGCAGTACTGCAGCAGTATCCCTCTCAATGAAGCCTTCTCAGGTCTGTCTGCCTGACTAACTAGTGCTGCAGCGAAGGAGAGAGACAGAAGAGAGAGAGTGAGGGAGACGCGGCGCACACGCTCACTCCAGTGCTGCAGGACTGAATGAGAGGAACTGAGATAATATCCACACCACCAGCATCCATCACCGGAGCTACAGAGCCATCTCAGCCCGTCACGGCGCTCGCCGGCTGTTAACGGCACTATGGCACAAGCCGCCAAACATCTACGCAAGAATAAGGATTTAGAGGCGCTCGCCGAACAGGAGCGGAAGGAGAAAGAGGAGGAGAAGGCGAAGAAAAGGAGTCGCTCGCGGGATAAAAAGCGCAAGGTAGGGAAGAGAGATAAGTTGACAGCGGATGAAGGGAGGGGGACAGCACTGGGATATTAACGCTGGGATAGCAGCAGAGCACGCAGGGCCAGGCATCCGCTGCTGTTTACACGTGCTTGTACAGGTGAGGTGCTTCCCCTCGTGAGGGTCCGCTCGCACAAAACGGCCCAACACGAGTCTGTTGGAATTATCCCAGCAATGGTGTTTATGTTTTATTTAATAATAGTTTGTATGCTTTCATATGAAAATTCTGTTAAATTAAAAGAAACTGAGAAGAAATCATTGAAACTGCGTTTACTCTATACACACTGATGGGCATGAAAAAAAGAGAGAAGATGCAGATCTGTAGGTAATGTATTCAAACAAAGCGACCTTGCTGAGTTAAAGGGATAGTTCATGCAAAAAATATATACGTATATCATTTACTAAACCTGAAGTTGTTCCAAACCTGTATTAATTTCATTAATTTTCCTATTGACTTCTATGCTATTAAAGTCAGTAGGGTCGAATAATTTTTTTTTTTTTTTTTTACACACATTCTTCAAAATAACTTCTTTTTTGTTCAGCAGAAAGAAAGAAATTAATACAGAGTTGGAATAACTTGGAGGTGAGTAAATAATAGAATTTTCATTTTTGGGTGAACTATCCCTTTAAGCATCAGCCTGGCAAGAGTTTGAGATTTAGTACATGCACAAATATTATATCAATCATTCAAAAAACTGAAGTTAGTTGTTATAATCGTCTGTTTACCAAATATATTATGTCTTATATTTATTTTAAAAAGATTATATGTTGTGCATAAATACAAACATGATTAATTCGATTAAATTAGAATCAGTTATCTTATAATTCAAATGAAATTCAGTCTTTTCAATCTATAATGAGCCAGAAAGGCAGTCTGTGAGCAATAATGTATCGCTAAAAAGCAGTTTTGAGCTAAACTACCTACAAATATTACATATAGTAGGCTACATATCCATACAAGCAGTTTATTTCATTTAAAACAAGAGTCTCCTGTAAGAATCTCATATGCATACAGAATGTTTTGCACATTATTCATACCTTATATTTATTTATAATAGCATATGAATGATTCATTTAAGTGCTAAATGAAATAGATGTAAATATGGTTGTATTGGGCTAATTGTCCAATGCACCACATATTAAAAGGAATGCATGTATGGCATTAGTAGTTCACTCACACAGAAGAGCAAGGAGCTAGTCTATTTGAATAAACCATATGTGTATAGAAACAAAGGATTAAAGGTTTTCTCTCTTAAACAGTTTTTCACTAGAAGCATTTTACACTGGTGTTGTACAGCGAAAGCTGTAATGTTAGTAGAGTTTGTTGCACTTTCATTTTGCTCGTCTGCATGAAGATGCGCTGCTGTTTAGCTCTAACACTTAAACCATTTTCACTGCAGAGTTTCATATTACAGCACCTTGCTGAGGAGGGTGCTTGTGTGCCCGGATCTGCGGTGGGATATCAGTAATCCCTCTTTCTTCCTTGATTTCTGCATGTGTTCAATGTAGAAATCACTTATTTGAGGCTGGCAGTTTCTTGATTGATGTCAGTTTCATTATGAGTTGTATGCTAAAAATAAAAAAATGTATAGAAGAATTTTAGGGAAAATATCTATAGGCCATGTGATTTGTTTCTGATGAAAAAATGCTTGCTCTTACTTTAATATATAATCTCTTACTAACAAGTAGTTAACATGCTGACAAATTGTTTTCATGAATTTCAACCATATACATAGCCAATAGAATGCAAAGAGTCTAGAATGTATGATATACCTGCAGTGAACGGATTTGATTCTGACTAACATATTTCTTCTCCTTGCATCATTTTAATATTTATGGTTAGGCGTATCTCATTCCAGCTCTGAGTCTCGCAGGATGCCTTAAAAGTCCTTTTGAATAGCAGCAATCAAATGCAAGGTCTTCCAAAAGGTGTTAGTGGGCTGTCATCTTCAAAATGAAGTCTCATCAAGGACTGTATTGCAGTGTTTTCACAGTTTTGAGGATACCTTGCGTTACTTATACATAACTTCCCACCAAATTCTTCTTAAACAAGGCTATTGAAATACTCACACTCATACTCATATACACACACACACTTAAAGTTCACACATCTTTCCTCTCTAGTGGATTTTCTTGCATTAATTGCACTTGTACATAGTCTCACTCTCTCACTCTGGACAAAGCCACAATTGTTGCTTAACACTGTGATTGATTCGAGAATCTGTGTATTTAAAGTGGCTTGTACACTGATACAATATTTACAGTGATACTGTAACTGGGAGAAATGGCTTCAAAAAGGTTTTAAATGTCAATTTTCACATCTTAATTTTAATCTGAGTATAGTTGAACCAAACCCCACAGTTACAGGTGAGATCATAATCTTCAAAAACAATTTCACTCATACTCAGTTCTGTGTAGTTTGCTATAATATTGTTCTTCAAAAACATAGAAATATTCTTGCAATGATACATCCACTCCCTCACAAAAATACACATATATTATGCGTAATATTCAGTTATATTCAAAGCTTGTCTTGTATTTGGTCTTCTTATTTGTGCTGATCCAGCACTTTTGTGATTTTTCTTTCCATGCTACTTAAGCATGATTTATATGCTAAGTTAGATTTAAATGCTAACGGAGAATTATTGCTTTGTGCTTCCCTTGGGCATGACATTTTCAACATCTATTTGTCTTGTCTATCACTGTATAAACTGTACCTCTTTAATCTTCCACAAACAGTGATGCATATTTTATTACATGTAATTCACACACACAAAGAATCAAACATAATGCAATATTGTAAATGCTGTTCTAATGCAAACATGCATGTTTTGAAATTGCTTTTTATTTAGATTTTTCTTTGTGGTTTAGAATGGTAAACATCCAAGTCATTTTGAAATCAAAATGCAGCGGTGTTATTTATTATCAATTTTTTAGATTGCATTTGTTGATGCAACTTCTTTATGAACCAGTGAGGTTGAGTCCAGCTAGCCAGCTGGCTTTTCACAGTACTGTGGATAGCATTTCATTTTTGACAGTTGCCAGCTAACAATTACCTTTATAGAACTTTAGTTTTGTAAATGATGCATGAGGTCAGACGTTGCAACAGGCTATGCATTGGAGTGCATTGCTGTATATTTAGTGTTTCTCAGGTCTTTGCCGACTGTTGTTTCAGTGTTGCAAACATACAGTGTACTTTCAGCTTAGAGTGACAAAATTTGCAGTAAGTGTCTATTTTTTTTTTATAGAAATGAGCTTTGTGGTTTCTGTTTGCAGCAGATTTGCCACAAATTAACTATAAGATTCCTTGAATAATATTTTGCAAGGGCAGCTCTTTGAGATTGAAGGCAGTTGTTTTTTGGGACAGATCCATCTTGAATAAATAAACTGTTGTTTTCATTAACATCTGGGAATATTTGCATACAGTGGTTGCTGCTTGTTGACACACAAAGTGTTTAGTTTTTATGCTACAAGTGGCACCAAATTTAATGATTTTCGAGAGGTTGACAATTATTTTCATGCTTTACAGAAAAATGTACAGTTTTTTAGGCTATATATGGCGGCTGTATTTTAGGGCTGTATATGGTGATATACAAGAATGAAATAAATTAACCTCCAGTTATAGATTTTTCTATATTGTGTTTATTATTTTTTATTTAGCAGATATATCTCTACAATGTCTTGGGAACCCACCTGGGCTTTTGAATGTAATTAAAATATGATTAAAACTCTTCCAAACAATCTCAAACTTACAGCATTAGTTGAGAAGACAAATCAGACAGCACAATCAAATAGAGCAATGCTTTGAAAGTGCCACAAAGTTACAGCATTTGGTTTGTTGAAGAAGTCAACATACAAAAGAAAAGGTATAAAAGCCATGTAAGTAGTACCTTTGTATCTTATTTACCCCTAAAGAGTGCATTTTGGTCATTTAAGTGTACATTTTATTGCCTGCAATGTACATATTAGTACCCATATTAGTATTTTTTGTAAGGTTACCGCCACACAGCTTTTGAACCTTTTTTTTCCTATGTATCAATGGCATACTTGTCTTTGCACATTAAAAATTGCAACTCAAGTCAAAGTCAAGTCCCTAGTGTTTGCCAGGCAAGTCACGTTTTTGCATCTTAAGATTTTTGACCTTTTGAATTTTTTACTGATTATTTACATTGCACTTAGCCTCACCCCAGTCTTCTCTGCCTTTATAGACAATTCAACCTCGGTGCTGAGCTAAGCATCACGATCATCAATTCTAAAGCAGATAATGCTTACTGAAGCTGATGGACTTGTCAATAATACTGTATGTAACTTAAATACTAAATCATCTGCTGATTATTATATCTGGATAGATGGATGGATAGACAGGCAAACTGAATAATAGAATGGAGGGCTGTAAAATACTTTATTTGGACAGATGGGTGAAGGTGATATGATTTAACACATAACAATGACAAAAGTAAACATATTACACTACATTTAGAAGCTGGTATAAGCAGAAATAACTTCTTGTAGGCATTTCTTATCATTATCTATCAAGGTGCAAACTTCGAACGTCATGTAGTAATCTTTCTGTACCCCTACATTTGTCATGTTGACATTGTCATTGCTTCACTGCCCTCACTGACCTCATGGCATAGTAAATCAGACGTGCACACTTTAGAGTCTTAACAGAAGCATTAGGCCTTTCACCTACTGTTTTATTATGAGTACTACAAATTTGGACATACTAATTATTTCACGTACTGTTTTTACCTACTACATATTAGAAACGAATCATGGTTCAAATGTGATTCTAATGGCCCATTCACCAAGAATGATAACTATGACATTAACACATTAACGCGTGATAACATTCTGATTATTATATCAGAATCCATCCTACATAGAAAAGCAGCAAATGATAAAAATGCACAGTGATTACACTCTCAGAAATAAAAGTACAAAAGCTGTCACTGAGGTGGTACCTTTTTTAAAAGGTACACTTTCGTACCTAATAGGTTTGAATATGTTCAAGTACTAATATGTACTTTTAAGGTACCAAAATGGATCCTTTAGGTACAAACATGGACCTTTTGAAAAGATAGTGCCCCAGTGACAGCTTTTGCACCTTTTTTTCTGAGAGTGTAATCACTCTGCAGTTTTATCATTTGCTGCTTTTCTGTGCAGGATGGATTCTGATTGGTCAACAATGTTTTAATTAACTGGGAAACGTAAAAATGATTCCAGCTGTATCATTCCTCTGTGCTGTTATTTTTATATTTGTGGTGTGGATTCTTTAAATACAGAATGATTTTAAAGCTAGATCTCTCTACAAGCACACCACACTTGCAACAAAATGGATTATCTATTTCATAAATATTAAACCGAATTAACACTATTAAAAATGCATACAGGGGATTCAAAACTGTCTTTGTCATAGAATACTCTTTGTTGTTCTCACTGGGTTTACAGTATTAACATTTATGTTTCCTTTTTTTCATGATCTGAGGTTAATTATTCATTGTCACTTTCAGTATAGCTACAACGATCACAAAAAGTGATATTCAAAGTCACATAACAGACAAATTCAACATTAAATAAGGCACATAATCAGTGCCCATACAATTCTAATTGTCTGATTGCATCAGGTTATAAGTTATAAGTTAGTAATCTTTTTTTTTCTGGTCAAAACTGAATGTCAGTTACATAAAGTAAATTGGTCTAATTTTTACCTGGTTATGTTTATGCACCACTCGACTCAATATCAATATACGTTCTAAACAATTCCTGTGTTGATTTGTTTGCATGTCATGGGTCCTTTTCATGTTGAAAGGTCCACTTAACAGTGCTGTATGTAATTGTTTTATGATTGTACTAAAGCAAAAAAAATACAAAAATATTTTTGCAGATATTCAAGATACCTTCCGTTCTGTTCCTGTTGCATGTCCTCAGTCTGACTTTGAATTTTGACTGCAGTACCCATTTCAACCCGCTACTTGTCAATTTTACATACTGCACCTTTAAGGTTAAGCATTTGCAGATAAGCATTTTCCTCAAGCACTCTTTAGTATAATGTGGAATTCATAGCTGACATTAAGGTGGAAAGTTTGTCAGGCCCTAATGCTGTAAAACATCCCCAAAAACACTTATACCACAGTTAGCATGAGGATGCTTTCATCAAACATACAGTTTGAAAGCGTGGCCAAGCAGCTTCACTTTTAAATCATCTGTCCAGAGCACATTGTCCTGGAAGACAATATCCGTTTTGGTCCAGAAGTTGGATGCTAAACTTTTTTTTCTAAGAGCACAAGCTTCTTTCATGCTGACCTCCCATGTAGACCAGATTTTTGAAGTCTTTCTCTAATAGATAGATAGATAGATAGATAGATCATATTTTCTTAATGGTGCACAGCTTCTATATATCAGTGTTGATTGCAGGGTTCAGTCACCCTGTTAGTGGTCCGGTGGGATTTGTGCTTGGCCTGCAGACACATGACTCAGCACATTGTGAGCATCACTCACTCATATTTATAGCTGAGTGTGGGCCTGTTTCAAACTCCACCTTTACCACCCTTTCTAATTGAGTGAAGGATGTTGTGGGTGGGGGTTATGCGTATGTCTGTGTATTTATGAGAAAGAGAAAGCTGACTTATAATAAATTAATAAATGTCTTGGAATGGAAATGGAAGCGATTGAGTTTATGCACTTACTGTAGGCTAGATAAAAAAAGAGGCAACACTACAATAAGCTTTTAGGTCGTACTTCATTTTAAGGTTGAATTCTCATTGTTAATAACTATTAATTATGGCTTATGCCTCAGTAAACTCCTAATTTGCTGCTTGTTAAGTAAAATAGTTTTTAAGTTTAGGTATTCGGTGGATTAAGATCTACTGTAAAATATGGTCATGCAGAATAAGGTTGTGACCCTGGACCACAAAACCAGTCATAAATAAGCTTTCCACTGATGTATGGTTTATTAGGATAGGACCATATTTGGCTGAGATGCAACTATTTGAAAATCTAGAATCTGGGGATACAAAAAATCTAAATATTGAGTAAATTAGCTTTAAACTTGTCAAAATGAAGTTCTTAGCTATGCATATTGCTAATCCAAAAATAGCATTTTCATTAACACTAACAAAGGTTAATAAATGTTGTAAAAATATATTAGTCATTGTTAGTTAATGCACTAATGTTATTAACATTAATACATTTTCATAAATGCAACAAATTGAAATCTTTAAAAGATTCAAAGCAAGGTAATATTACCAGTAAAAAACAGCTTTGGTATGTTCCTCTTACTATGCTATCCTATAAAAGGATTGGTGACAGATCTGCATGTTTAGGTGAACTTTACCTTTAAGAAATGCAGTTCCCTTGTTCAAAACACACACCATCATTCTGAGTCAATTAAATATCAGAGTAATGTAATCAAAGCTCAGTATGACAGCTGTCAGGGGAAAACGGTTTCTCTGATTACTTGGATCTGATCTCAGCGTCACATACGATTATTGGTTTTCTGGTGCCAATCTTTCCTCTGGAAGGCCTTAATGCACTTCAGAATTGATTTGAGAAAATATGATTCAGCTTTAATTTTAATTCACTTTTTATTGATATTATTACATTAGTTCCAGTGCAGTTTTCCCATAACTAACCAAATGCAATATATTGTGCATTTGTATTTGTATATATTGCTGATCAGATCGGAAAGTGTTTTGGGAAACCTGTTTGAAACCTGCTTTTGTTTTTCATTGTTCTATTTTGTCCTTATCATCAAACTGATGCCAGAGAACATTAAAGGATTAGTTAACCCAAAAATGAAAATTCTGTCATTAATTACTCACCCTTAAGTCGTTCCAAACCCAGAAGACCTTTGTTCATCTTCGGAACACAAATTAAGATATTTTTGATGAAATCAGAGAGCCATCTGACCCCCCATAGACAGCAAAACAACTGAAATGATCCCAGGTCCAGAACTTAGTAAAAACAGTCCATGTGAAACCAGCGGCTCAATCTCAGTTTTGCGATGCTAGGAGAATGCTTCTTTTGCACAAAGAAAACAAAAATAGCTTATCATCAGCATACCATTCTTCTCCTGTGACTTAAGTCTTCCACCATTTTAGAAAGTGTCACAGTGCAATGCATACCCACGCTTTAATGCATTTGACATAAATTAGTCTTGTTTACATCTGGGGGAAAGCATGCACATGTATGTAATCTGCGGTTGTTTACACCTAGAGGAAGGCGTACGCATACATTGTGATATTCTCTAAAATGGCAGAAGATGTAAGTCATGGGAAGAAGAATGGTAGAGTAAATTATGTTATTTTTGTTTTCTTTGCGCAAAAAAAAGGTATTATCCTAGCGTTGCAAAACTGAAGTTGAGCCACTGATGTCACATGGACTGTTTTACCAGTTTTTCTACCACATTTCTGGATCTAGGATTATTTCAGTTGTGTTGCTGTCTATGGAGGGTCAGATACAGTAGCTCTCTGATTTCATCAAAAAATATCTTAATTTGAGTTCCGAAGATTAACAAGGTCTTCTGGGTTTGGAACAACATGAGGGTGAGTAATTAATGACTGGATTTTCATTTTTGGGTGAACTACTGTAACCCTTTAAATGTGGTCAAGCATAGATCATCCACGTTTGACGCAAGAGAATAAACCAGAAAATAATAAAGAGATTCAAAGAGAATATTAGTTATCAGGCACATTTGAGCATCTCAATACTTTTAACTGCCCAATTCATATGGATTATTACTGAGTCTAAAGAATTAATGCATATTATTATACTGGAATTTCAATGGAGGGACACAAATCTATTTTTTAATTCAAAATATCTTCATTTGTGTTTCGAAGATGAAAATCTTAATGAAATTGAGTAAATTATGATAAAAAAAACAACAAGTACCTTTAGTGTACTGAGCTACTTGCAGCTTGTCATTTAAAATCTGTTTTTAAAAGAGCAGCTACTTGAAATTATGAGTAGCTTGTAGCTCGGCAAGGCCCATTTATAAAGTAGCTTCATTAACATTGTCTGGATCCACTTTTATATTGTACATCATGACAATTTCACCCATGTCGTCTTGTATCCATCTCCCTCTTAACCCCCTCTGACTCCATCTGCCAGGGAATGATAATCCCTCCTTAGAAATGGTATTCTGATATGCCAGTCCTTTCATAAAGCTCTGCATTAAGAACACAGAGATTAGAATGACCAAAACAGAGACAGGCATGGTGGAGGAGGGGAGTGGAGAAAAATACTACGACTGGTGTGAAGAATTCAACACTTTCTTCAGCATCTGCTTTCAGTCACAATGCTGTAGTTCAGTTCCTTCTCATTAGTTTCTATTTCAACTGTGAAACAATGAATGAGGTCAGTGGTGCTACCTTGGGGGGTGCAAGGGGCTTGTGTGAGATGAGTGTAGGGCCAAAATACTTTGAATGGAACACATAAAATTATGTTAATTTGACGAAATGCTAATTTGACAAAATCTATATTTATACTATATATACTATACTATATTTATGTAAAAATCTTTACACAACACACACACAACATCTTGCATCACAGGAAAAAACTATTTCCTGTGCTTTTGGTTTTATTGAGTTATTGCTATTACTTTTGTGATTGTTGTGTCATTTCATTAATTCATCATTAGTCACTTTAACGCTGCTGAACAAGTCTTACCAGGGTAAGCTGGTTAATGGTATAATGTTTGCTGTTTTTTTGCTAGTCTGTCATCTAGCATGACTTGATGTTTTTTTAAGTCCCTAGAAAAGAAGGGGAGGCCTAGACTAGAGGGCTACCCAAAAATGTTAAAATGTTGGAGAATTCACAAGAATCCTGACAACTCAGCATTGAAAGTCAGAATGATCTAAACACAGAAAGTGGAGGCCTAATTGAGCAACTCACAGACTGAGAGGAGGCCTAACAACACCTAACTGAATGCAAGGTTAACAGAGCTTAACACACAGTTTCCCTGAGGAGGTTCACAGAAAGCCTAAACAACTCGAAACTCCTATCCAGGTGGAGCTCTAAGGAGTGGAGGCCTCATCAGAAAAACTATAGCGAATGGCCTAATGACATTCACACTCACAGCAGCTAGCCAAAGAGGCTCATGGACAGCCTAACAACTTGGTACCACTGCCTGAACAAGTTTTAAGAATGGAGTCCTCAGTGTGATGCCTCTCTGAAGTGAGAGAAGGCCTGACTACATCCTATACTCAAAACAGAGGCCTATGTAGACAGCAGAGGGAGCGGACTATCAACAATTGACTGGGTGTTTCGTAGTAGTTACATTCTTAGTACTTACAGTACACAGTCTCCTGAAGACAAAGAAAAGAATGGCGTGCTCTTCCGGTGCCCTTTTATACTATAGTTACATTATTGTTGTGTGTAGATATGTGTATCAGACACTGGTCATGCTGGCAGTGTTCCAATTAGCAACCCCATGAGGACGGTGCATTGTGATTGTCAGAATACCACAAGCATGTGGTAGAAATGTAAATATAAATGTAAAGACAGTTAATAATGTCCTTAGTGGTATTATCATCAGTTCAAGCATGAAAGGGGAACAGAGTCGTGTGACAGACACAGCGCTTTTATGTATTTGCAGTTCACAAGCTGCGATTGATTCCACTGTGATGTGACCCTGTCTCTCTCTCTCACACACACACACAGACAAACAAACACACGCACATGCACACGAACACACACACAATTTCACACAGGTCTCAGAATGTTCAAAACTTCACATTTGAACAATCAATAGCAAATACTTAACACACACTTACAGCCACTGATTCAGAAGCATGAGATTGTTAGAGCAAAGACAGAATTGACCCTTTTTTTAAGAAATAGCCTTTGCACATCCCTTTGTATTTTCCTTGGTTAACAAAACTGTCATCCATAAAATGCGTTTCACAAATTCAAACATCTGGGTTGTGCTGTTCTGTTGTAAGTAATCTTAAAGATTCCTAACTGCATCTACTTTAAGAAAGCCATATAAAGTGCTTTTGCTGTGGCACAGAAACACACAGCATCTTCTGACATGGCTGAATCAACAATTCTGCGGTTACTGAAACCACGCTTTCTTTGTTTGCGTGACCATTTGGGCTGCATTGTGCAAATATTACCACATCTTGACGTAGAGATGTGGGGGTGTGTTTAACACTTTAGTCTTTGCAACTAGGGATCTTATCTATGCACTAATAGCTTGTAATTCCCCAAAGAGAACAGAAAACTTGAAATGGCATCATATGACCCCTATAATTTACACAGTGAACACTATTTTACTTTAAGTAGCATTTCTTTTTTCTAGTGCTTGAAGTTTTTCCACATACATTTATTTAGTTAGTTATTTAGATAGTTAAATTGCTTTTAATAATTTTGTCCTATTGCTTATTTCTGACTGTTTACGTGTTATGAAACAGTATTATGTTTACTTTTTCTTTAGTAAGCTTAAAAAAGAGTTTAAATATAACACAGCACACACAAAGACACACATACATTTTCCTTTTTGTTGAAGTTGTTGTAGAGGAAATAGTGAAGCTCCTACAATGTTCTCATCATCTCTGTCAAGAAGGCAGTATCTACCAAAATTATTATTACAAAAGGACTTGATTCATGCTAGTGCTTCACTGACTTCTCTCAGATTTCCCCACCCTGCTTTATCCTAACATATGATGCAGATAATGGATTCCCTGAAGGTAAACGCAGTGCTTTCTTCTCCAGCTGCCGTGTCTGCAGTGAAATTGATCTGCTGCTTGTACATGAGGTTGACACTTAACAAATCTGCTTCCTGCTGTGTGTTAAAATATGCGTTGAACTTGAAATGTGTCTTCCACGTGACATCAATTTTCAACTTATGCACACAACTAGGCTCAAAATTACTTTGACATAAAGCTTTAGATGTATTTAAGGCAGAATACTCTTAATTAACATTGAAATACACCAAACAGCAATATTCCTTAACAAAATGTATTAGGTGGTTTAAAATGAAAGAAAATACAATAACTAGGTTTTTGTGTGTTCTAAAGAAAATGTGTGCTTGCCTGTGCACAACAGCAGGGTGTTCTGGGTGGTTGCCAGGGCGTTACTATGCAGTTTGCTAAGGTGTTCTGAGCATTTCTCTTTACAAGTTGCTATGCGATTGCTGGAGTTTACTGAATGGTTTCTAGGCTGGGCTTAATGGCTGCTCAAAATAAAAAATAAAAATAATGATTTTAAGTCTCACCAAGACTGCATTTATGTGATAAAAAAAAATTAAGTAAAAGCAATAATATTATGCAATATTATTACAATTTTAAATAACAGTTTTCTATTTGAATATGTTTTAAGATGTAATTTATTCCCATGATGCAAAGCTGAAGTTTTAGCATTATTATTCCAGTCTTTAGTGTCAAATGATCCTTCAGAAATCAAGAAACATGCTTAAATATTTTTTTTTAAAGAACAGCATTTACGTATTTGAAACAGAAGTGCTTTCATTTGAATATTATCAACGTTTAAATTGACAGAAAACGTAACACTTAACTTTGCTTATTAGCATGCATATTACTAGAATATTGGCCATTTATTAATAGTAATTAAGCACATATAAATGCCTTATTCTACAAGACCTTAATCTAGATCTATTATCACACCCAATACCTGAACTTAACAACTACTATTACTAACTATTAATAAGCAGCAAATTAAGAATTTGTAGAGGCAAAAGTTGTAGTTAATAGCGAATAAGAGTTACCAAAAATACAATGTAGATTTGCTGAATAAAATAATTTCTTTCTTTCTATATACTGTATACATTTTGAACTTTCAAATAATACAGAAAAAAAAAATTACGATTTTAACAAAAATATTAAGCGGCTAAGCTATATATCAAGCACACTCTGTGGGGTTAGTAAATTGCCAAAGTTTTGTCATTTGAGTTAAAGGAACACTTTTCCAACTCCCCTAGAGTTAAACAGTTGAGTTTTACCATTTTGTAATCCATTCAGCCGATCTCTGTGTCTGTTGATAGCACTTTAAGCTGTAACTAAGCATAGGTCATTGAATCTGATTAGACTGTTAATTTTTCTATAGTTAAATATTTCTACATCGTGTACTAAGACTGACAGAAAATTAAAAATTAAGATTTTCTATGCAGATATATATCTAGGAACTATACTGTCATTGTGGCATAATAATCAAGGAACTTTGCCGCTGTCCCATGGCAGCAGCAGGCGCAATGATATTACGCAGCGCCTGAAATTGATGGGGACTATTTTCAGGTGCTGCGTAATATCATTGCACCTGCTGCAGCCATGGTATGGCAGGCAAAGTTCCTTGATTATTATGCCGGAATGAGAGTATAGTTAATAGTTAAATCAGCCTAACTTTTCATTTTCCATCTGTCTATGTAACTATAGAAGAGTCAAGTTTTAAATAGGGAAAATACTGAAACTCTTTGGTCATTTTTGAGTGTGATGCTAATGGTCTAATCAGAGTGAATGATCTATGCTATGCTACAGCTAAAAGTGCTACTGCCAGACCCGGAGATCAGCTGAATAGATTCAAAACTGGTAAAACTCAACTGTTTAGTTGGAAAATAATTCCTAAATTCCTTTAAGTTCAAATTACCAACCCTAAGAATGAGCAACAACAGTAGCGATGGTTATATTAACAAACACCACTAATGATTAACAAAGTGTACCAATACTAAGTTAACAGTCAGAACTGTCATTTTATTACCTTTGGCAGTTCCAGGTTCTTATTTGTCTAGCTACAGCCTCACATTCCCCATTCATTGGTAAATGAACCAGCTTCATCCCTACAAATCTTCTGTGTCCATTTATGGGAGTAGTAGGTTTGTCTCCAGATGGTCCTGGTGATATCTCTGTGCCTCACACTGCTTTTGATCGGTGCAAGGCGCTTGCTTACGTCAGTCGCGCTGCTGCCTCACAGGTGGATTCATGCTGGAGCTGGAGAGGCAATGCAACTTGATGGATCTGTTTCTGGTTGCATGCTTGTCTGTGTATGCATGTTAAAGTTTAATCTATTGACTCGACCTGCTTGATATATTCTCAGTCTACATTGTGGCTCTTAATGCCAATATTTTTATGCATTAGGATCTGTAAATGTCCTCCCGTGTCCTTGTACCATGACAAGTTGGCATTCACCCCCTCAGACTGAGCATCTGGCTCAGCATGAACATTAACCTGCATGAAGGTTAGAGTATTTTTTTGATGGATATGTATTGGTGCTTTTCCTATTCAAGTGAAAATGAAATCATTGATTTTTTGAACTTTCTGATGCTGCTTGCACAATATAAACAAGGCTTTTTTGTTGCCACAATTAATTTGTTCTCTGCCTTTACAAAGCCTGGCCTTAATCAGTTACTTTTGAGATATTGTGAATTAATAGTCTATATGTGCTGAGTGCACAGAATTATTCTCCTCAAATGATTTTATTGCTATTTAGTAATGTAAGCTCACAACTTATGTATTCATCTTCCTTTTAAGAAGCAATGGAGAACACATTTACTGACAAAACTGACATTGTCCTAGGCACATATTTCCCACATAATTGTGTTAGTTAAAGGGGTTATTTCTAGGTTAGGCTACTAGTTTAGGCTGCAACACTCAAAAATATTATCTAACATCATGGAACTAACCTATATACATATGTTTATACCAACCAACTACTTTGTATTGGTTAAATCAGACAGAAATGAATAATTTTATGGAGAAATGGCAGATTACCCCTTTTTACAGTGTAGCTGCACATTTTTCCCTCTTTGTTAGTTGATTCTTGAGCTAGATATTGCCCAGAAATTATCTTACTATTACGCTGTTGTGATCGCTGTGAGCTATTGTCTCACTGTGAACAAGCATGTCTACAGATATTGAGCATTAAATCTGATTCTAACTATAAACTGAACATATGCGGTGTCCATATTTGGCTGTGTTTTCTTCCTTTTCCTTCTTTCTCCCCCAGCTCCCCTCCCTACATCTTCATTTTTGCTGGCTCTATGTGATTCCATTTTCTGCTGAATTGCTGAAATGTGAGCAACTTTATCTCTGTCCTCTTCACTCTTTTTCTGCCCTCTTCTCTTAGTAACTTGTTCCTATTACAGGTTTAACTTCTCAGTGCAGATGTCATTTCACTAATTGAATATTCTGTATTATCTCTATTGCTTCAACCACAGTTAACATATCTACATGAGTTAGTGGCTTGAAGCAACAAACAGACTTCTGCCATTAAGAGAAAAATCTGAGAAAATGTGAAAGTTTAGTGGAGTTACAGGAGCTTATGCTATAATGGTGACTTTGGAGGTTAATAAAAGGGTTTGTGAAAGTGACACTTTAACTACATTATTACACAAACATAATAAAATTTATGGAGTTAGATGAGACAGAAAATAGCTCTGTACGTTATTAAGTCTATTTACGCTTGCAATCTAATTGTACAATCCAGACACAGCTGGACAGATCATTGTTGAAGTCACATATTTTACTCCTCCCAAAATCAGTTTATGATAAATAAAATCTAGAGCATATCTGTTGCTTTTGGTGAGGGGAGCTCTGTCGAATTTGTATATAGCACAGGAACTGAAGTTCAAATTTAACAAGTAGAATAGATCTGAAAAAAATACTGAAGGTAAAAAATAGTAGACTAATTTATTGACATCTATGAAGAATCTTTAACATCTATAGAACCTTTCCGTTCCACAAAAAGTTATTTATAGTAGAAAAAAAAAGTTCTTGAGATTTTGAAAAAGTGTAAAAATTGGTTTTATTGTATTTTACGATCTTTGGGTAACTAAAATGGTTACCCTTTCAGTCGAATCACTTCGACGTTACATATGGGAACTCGCATGAGAGACCAATCGCCTTTGAGCTTCAAAGCAAAGGCCAATGAACATTGGCGTGCACAGATTGCAACCAGGTGCACCCCCCCTGGAGAATGGCGGCTCCACCCCCAGGTAGTCCAGCTGATTTGGAGCTACTTCGGCGAGTCCAAGATAGCTCTCTTTGCCTCCCCCGAGTCCTCCCACTGCCAGCTGTATTACTCCCTCGCCGAGGCGCCCCTCGGCAGGGATGCACTGGCACACAGCTGGCCTCCGGGGCCCAAGTACGCTTTTTCCCCAGTGAGCCTCCTTGCACAGACCCTGTGCAAGATCAGGGAGGACGAGGAGCAGGTTCTGCTGGTAGCGCCACACTGGCCCTCGCGGACCTGGTTTGCCGACCTAATGCTCCTCGCGGCAGCCCCTCCCTGGCTCTTGGACGGGATGCATCAGACCTTTTCGGCCTTTCACAGGCTGTGATAGATACTATCTCTCGGTCTAGAGCTCCCTCCACGAGGCAGGCCTACGCACTGAGATGAGGTCTATTCGTCGACTGGTGCTCCTTTTAAAAAAAAAAAAAAAAAAAAGGAGAGGACCCACAGAGATGCCCGATTACAGTAGTGCTGTCCTTCCTGCAAGAGAAGTTGGAGCGCAGGCTGTCCCCTTCAACTCTTAAAGTGTGCGTTGCTGCCTTCGCAGCGTACCGCGATGCAGTGATCCCTTGGAGGCACCAACTGGTCGTTAGGTTCCTCTGAGGTGCGAGAACGGGTTAGCCCCCCTTGTCCGCACCTTGTACCCTCTTGGGACCTCGCCGTCGTCCTTCATGGCCTGCGGCAGGCCCCATTCAAGCCACTCACATCAGTCGAGCTGAAATACCTGTCGTTAAAAACAAGACAGCGCTCCTGACCGCACTGGCCTCCATCAAGAGGGTAGGGGACCCATAAGCCTTCTCTGTCGATGAAACATGCCTGGAAAATCAGGCCGGCTGTTCTCATGTCAAGGCCTGAGACCCCGGCCCTGTGCCCAAGGTTCCTACCACGCCCTTCCGCGATCAGGTAGTGAACCTGCAAGCTCTGCCCCAGGAGGAGGCAGACCCCGCCTTAGAGTTGATGTGTCCCCTACGCGCATTGCGCCTCTACGTAGACCGCACTCGGAGCTTCAGACGCTCTCAGCAGCTCTTGTCTGCTATGGAGGACAGCAGAAGGGAATGCTGTCTCCAAACTGAGGTTGGCCCATTGGGTGGTAGATGCCATCTCCCTGGCTTATCTATGCCAGGGAGAGCCGTGCTCCTTAGTTGTCAGAGCCCACTCCACAAAAGCGGAGTGTTGCCTCATCCTATGTGTTGGCTCACGGCGCGCCTCTAGCAGATATCTGTAGGGCTGCAGGCTGGGCGACACCCAACACCTTCGCGAAGTTCCATGGTCTTCGCGTAGAGGCTGTGTCCTCCCGTGTCTTCAGTAGAAGAAAAAGCAGGTGAGCGGGAGGCCGGCTGGTGTTGGCTTGCTGCGCCATTCCCACGGGATCCGTGCGCTATCTCTCAGTTGTTCCCCTAATAGGCAAACCTGGGTCCCTCTGCCCCGCAGTCAGACCTAGAAGCGGAGAAGCTCCTGACTGTGCTCCTACTGGGTCTCCTTCGTCCAGTAGGTTGTGGCTACAAATCTCAATTTTTCACGGTCAGCCAGAAGGCCGTGTTTCCCTTCATTTATATCCATAATCTTATCGATATAGTGTATTATTCAAAAATTCCACATGTAGAAAATGTTAGAAACATGTGCTCCGCACCCCCAACCAACTGCTTCAGTAACAACTGGCAGCCCTGTGGGGCCCCCTTATTCGGCGCCCAGGGTGTTGGGAAGGTTACGTGCAGACTCTTCTGCTGGCACACTTGCCTGTCGGCATGGGGGTCTCTGCGTAACGCGGCCTGAGAGTTGTGGCTTTTTCCATGGGTGTTCCCATATGTAACGTCGAAGTGATTCGACTGAAAGGGTAACGTCTAGGTTACGAAGGTAACCAACGTTCCCTGAAGGAGGGAACGGAGACGTTACACCTCCTTGCCACGACCCTGGGGTCGCGCTGACGCCGGCTCGGCTCCTCAGCGAAAACCTGCGGGTGCACTGCATCCGTGCCCTCTTATACTCACGTAGTGATGAGGTGCACCTGGATGCAATCTGTTCACGCCAATGTTCATTGGCCTTTTCTTTGAAGCTCAAAGGCGATTGGTCTCTCATGCGAGTTCCCATATGTAACGTCTTCATTCCCTCCTTCAGGGAACGTGGGTTACCTTCGTAACCTAGACGTTCTTCTATCGCAGTGAAAACATCCTTATAGCTTTGTTTTAAAGAGTGTAGGATAACAATTGCAGGTGTACTAAAAGTTTCTTCATATTTTGTGTATACACTCGTAGTGCCCTAGTCTGTCCACCCTTATTAAAATCACTCTATTATTTGTGATTTCAAAAATCCAATTTACTGTATTCAACAATCCCATTTGATTTCAGTCAGACTCAGCTCTTTCATCACCATCACATGCAATGCAGACAAAGAAAATGGTTTAGTTTGTCACATTATTTGCTCTTAGTGTAGACACAGTTAAATGATAATATCATGTGAAATTCAGGAACGGACTGCAATGAATAAATTGCTTAATTTAAGTGCAAATTTGGTGTGATGAACAATTTGATATCTGTATACGGTGCTGATAACGGTGCACTGAAAGTATTTGGGCAACCACATCTATTAATTGGTTTGAAAAACATCTGAATACTCCATGCAAAGGCGTTCAAAAATTTAACAAAAAATTCTGCAACAAAAAGCCCTTCCTATACTGTTACAAAAAAGTGTAAAGACAGAATTTTATTTTTTGGTGTAGCATTCAGTAATTATATTACTGCAATCACAAGACCATATAATTACATGGGAAAGGTTTGCATACTTTTTGTCATGAGTGCCCTCTAGCGCCACTAGAGGGTACTGACTTCACTTCACCTTCCTTGGGACTCATTTCATCATGGACTTCATTTCCCATCATACACTGCACACCCACACCTGTTCTCATTCTGTAATTATCACCTTCAGATGTTGCCCGTCACCACACCCTTTCTCACACACTATTTAACTGGTTCATTTTCATCTGTTTAACGCAAAGAATTGACTTGCACCGGCAATCTACAAAGCGTTTCTTTCTTGTGTTTGTTTTGTTGTTTTGACCTCATTCTGTTCACCGACTCTGTGAGTGTTCGCTGCCTGCCTCGACCATTTGCTCCTGTATCTTGACCACGATTTTGACTTTCCTCTATTGTACCTGTCTGCCTGTGTTTTTGACCCTGCCTGTTGACCACTGAAATAAAGTTCTTTGCACATGGATCCGAACGCTCATGCCACAGTCATTACACTTTTGGCTATATGAAGTAGATTTTTATTTTTATGAAGATTTAAGGAAGCTAATTAAAAAGAAGGGGTTTCAGAAGAGTTAATAATGCAGACAAAAAAGCAATCTAAATTAATTAAACAAACAAACAGATCTGTTAATAAAAAATAAGAATAGTGCTATATATATATATATATATATAGCACCAGTAAATTTTAATTTTGCAAATGAGCATAAGTAAAAGAGACGATTTCTTAAAATGTTAAGCAGTTAAGCCCTTATTTAATGCTTAACTCTTTTCCTCCATTCCAGTGTTCAAAACTGGAACTGTCTTATGCGGTGCCATAAATTATGTAGAGTTATGGATTTCTCTATTCATTTCGAGTGAAAACAGAGGAGGAGAGTTGAAGGCAAGGTGGAAAATGAGTTCTATCTTTTTTTAGTTGCTTTTCATCTCATTTCCGTTTAAGCCAGTGGATACAAACAAATTAAATTATTATTATTATATTAAATGCAAATGAAAAAATTATGTGTTCTTGTATTCTGTAATATTTTTTTAAACAATGTAATAACAAAACGTCTCTAGGTTATGAATATAACCCTAGTTCCTTGAAGGAACGAGACGCTGCGTCACGAGACGCTATGGGAACGCCCTCAGCGTGACGGCTCT
>JAUMHE010000048.1:21416355-21432740 GCA_032359235.1 Enteromius mattozi
AGAACAATAAACAGATAGAGTCTGCTGCTGGAGTGCCAGCCAGAAGACTGAACTGGCACATCCAGCTGATCATGACAATATATATATATATATATATATATATATATATATATATATACAGCATTAAGTATATAAAAATAATACTTTCCATGTCACATTTTTTTACCCTTTTTGATAGCTGGCAAAGTACACCTAGAGATTTGGCAGAAATGGTAACCTCTAGCATATGACCATCACTGACACAAAGAGTGAAGAAGATGGACCTTGAAAATGGTGTAATGATTTGCAAAGCTATCATCCCCAAAGGCACAGGTGTATGTGTTATTAATTAGAAAAAGCAGCAATGCATATGGAAGAACAGAAGGAGGAGTGAGGCAGATCTAGCTGGCATCTAGGCGCAGTGGCTCCTTAAGGTATTGGCAGCCATTCAATACACCATTAACGGCCCTGAATGTCGGCAAATGAGTAAGATGTTGACAGCACAAAAATTCTCCAGCACTTTTCAGTCAATATCTGTGATCGGTGTGTACTTGTGTGACTGTTTAGAAGTCCAGTTCATCGTCAGGTAACCGTTTAGTTGGAAATTTTGCCAACAACCAATAATCAAAAATGTATTTATTACTCACTCGTAAATGGAGTGGTGACCTACAATTAATCTATTTCAGTTCAAATTAACAGCTAGCATAGCAGATGAGGAACTTAATTAGCATGGGAATTTAATGAACTATTAAGATATTATTTGTCATTGCCATTAAGCAGTCATCAGCCCAATGATAAAAACTTCAACATAACAGAAACTTTTTGAAATGTTACATGTAACAGCATTAAAATATAATTATTAAAATTAAAGTATAGTTAATTTCAACATGTGTTCTCTTCATCTGGTCCTGCACTGTAAAAAAAAATAAATAAATAAAAAGAGAGAGATATTGTTCAAGGTTTGTTTTACAAGTTTATACAAACTTCATGTTTAATTCAATGTGTTTCTTGCCATTTTTTTGTAATTATTTGTGGTATGTACTAAAATTGATTAAAAAAAATTGATAAAGAGGAATAAAATATACAACTGAATAAAATGAATATTAATCTAATTAATCTTAAATTAAAATTAATGTTGTTTTGATTTGAGAAATAACGGACTGTGACAGTCTTCAGTGTAAATCTGCAGTGTCTCACATAAGTGGACCTGACTGGTACATGAATTTTTCAGACGTCATGTTTGAGAAGGAGGAAAAGGAGAGCGATAGTGCTTATTTATTATTAATTCAGAGCTAAACTCACTCACAGTGTACTTCCTCACTTACTTCAACACTGTCAGCAGTTCCTACTTTAAAGCTGACAGCGCTGGTCATCTGAACACTACAGTGTCATGAAGATCATGAAGGCCTCAGAACATATTTAAAGATCTAATTTCTCAACAATTCCATCAAGAGTGATTTGAAACCTTTTTCTTTTTTTTTTTGAGACTGTTTGGAAAAAGTTCTATCAATCATGAACGTCTTACATTATGCCCTTAAAAAGAAGTACACTTAATTGTATTGAATGTGCGCTTTTAGTGTACTTCAAATCTTAAAGGTATTTTTCTTTTTAAATTGTACTTGCAGTTAATGTATCATCAATCACTAGTCAGTGTGTTACAATAATAAGAATTGATTGATTAATCATAAGAATAATAATAAGTAATGCAGACATGACTGAGAGAAGATTCATTCATATACAAAGGTGCGTGCATAAATCAAAAATGGAGAATTATTGATCACATTGCAGAAACAAATTTGTATAATTCCTTATTTCAAAGCATTTATGGGTAAAATTGGGTAAAAGGTGTATGGCCAATTAAACAAGCTTGGTTTCCACAGTAACTAATAATCTGAAGTCACATTGATAACTCTGGTAATTTTATCTGCAGTGTGTGTGTGTGTGTGTGTGTGTGTGTCTGTGTGTGCGTGTGGTAGGGGAGGTTGCTCACCGAAAATTGCTGATTGTGTTTGTCAGCATGGTAATCAGATCCATCCCTTCTGGCTGGACATGAACTGCTCGATACATCAGGAAGTAAATATTCATCGGTATTGTATTGTATTCAGGTGTGTAGAGTGTTTCACACATGTGTGTGTGTGTGTGAGTATCTGTGTGATAATGGTCTCAGTGGTGACCAGAAAAACGCTGATAAGCATGTATGTAGTTTGTGTTCACTGCAGTGGTCTAAAATAGCTGCAGCGCAGAGGACATTAATATGCATCAATATGCTGTATGTAACAAGAGATTATGTCTGTGACTCTATGCCTATACACTACTGTATCTACTTCAGAAGAGCTTCTAAATCCAGTAATGTTCCAGTAATTCTACTTATTTAAGAGTCTGCAGAATGCTGAATGCATTTAAACATGATAAATGCATTAAAAAGAGCATTAGTGGCACTATTAAATTGGTCCAATTGTTTTATTCAAACATATACTATATGCAAATTATTTTACAAAACCCCAAAAATGTACCTATAAATACAATTCACTGCAGTTTGCTAGTAAAATATACATTAT
Organism: Enteromius mattozi; assembly: GCA_032359235.1. Lineage (NCBI taxonomy): Eukaryota > Metazoa > Chordata > Actinopteri > Cypriniformes > Cyprinidae > Enteromius > Enteromius mattozi. The sequence continues at coordinate 21,418,893 of JAUMHE010000048.1, forward strand.
AAGCAGTAAAACACCAGCAGCATTTCATCTCCTTTAGTAGAAAGCATATATGACATAATGAGGACTTAGAAAGTACTGCACAGAATGTATGATGGCAGTAACAACAGATCTCAGATTCCGGGAATAAAAAAGCCATTGATTTATTTTCACCAAATTTCCATTGCCCCCAGAATATTTTGCTGTAGGAATATCTGAACATGCAATATGTCAGACGAAAGAGCAGATTATCTGCTTTTAATCAAAACAAAACAAAAAAATGTATTCCACCTTCATGCACGTTTTTGTTAAAGACTATGTCTGAGTCAGATTCTGATGACTGATCAAAAACAGTGGGAGTTTGTTTCCATCAACACTCCCAAGACTTCACAGTCCCAGACAACTTCCTTGTTCGACTTTTCATTTGGTGGCATTAGGCAGTTTTGATCTATATGCTGTTTTTCATTAGGCTTCTGATTCCGATAGTTTCTTCTTCTTCTTCGCTGTTTTTTGTTCCAGACGTTGATTGTTTAAATGTCTGTTTCATTCATACTCATAGCCAGAGGGCGTCTTCATGCAGAAACTCCACAAGCCAGATTCTCAGAAGTACTGTAATACTGTAAAATTTCTGACGTTCCAGGAAATCCCTATGAACAAAGGCATCCAGTTAACCCTGTAGCTGAATAAAATGTAGATACATTTTACCTGATCAATAAAATAAGCACATTTGCGACAATATATTGTTACAACCAGAGGCTGTGAAATGTTGTGGCATCTTTAAACTTTTATTGTGAGCGACACATTGGCCATTCATAGATGTCAGCGATGTGTCGATGTCTGGTGCCATCGAATGTGGCATCTACCTATGAATATCTATGAATATCTATGTGTCTCATAATGTTAGCTATTCTTCTTTCTCTTTTCTGCCTTGCTTCATGGTGTTTGTGAAAAATGTAAGGAGTGAAAGTAGAAATTGTCAAAAATGTAAATAATAAGTGCAATTTTAGGTGTAAAATATATTGCATAATAATAGTAGTCAGGCACGTTAATACCACAAATGCACTTAAGTACAGTATGTAGTGTGTGTGTGTTTCAGCATGTGTTGTGTGGGTAATCCATAGATGGAATAACTGTAAGAGGAGAACAGCTGATGGATGGGCTTTAGGATGGATTGAAATGCTCTTCATATACATGCAGGCCGTGTCTGCAAGGTCAAAAGAACTGCAGGAAATTCTTAGATAGGGATGTGTTTGGCTGAACAGTTTTATTTAGAGTAATTTGCATTATTATACCTAATATGCAAGTATTATTGCCTGTGTTGCTGCTTATCTTGAATTCAAAATGTGTATACTATGGTGTAACACATATTTCATTTGTCTTCTGTGCTATTAAGCTCTCAGAATTTACACTTGGTGTGAGACAAAATGGTTGAAGATAAATCTCAAATGTGCATTGAAGGTGGGATATGATCCTTATAGAGCAGAGTATCACTGAGATTGGAAGGGGCATTTTTGGTTTGAGCCAGTTAACAGCCACCTGGAACATCCTAACAAGCATATACTGTATCTTATTTAATAACTGTGTGTATTTCATTTCTGTATTCTTCCGCTTTTGGTAAGTTAATGGTGTATATGTTTGAGTTACAATAGCCCAAGCATATTTGGTAGATGAATCAACCAATTGGATTGAAGTATTCAACAACCCTGTAGTATAATATCAAATAAAATCTGAATCCAGTACTTTACATTAACTATGTCAGTCAATACATCAAAATAAGTGTACTTTTTAAAAGATGGCAAAAGATTATTAAAGGGGTCATATGATGCAATTTCAAGCTGTTAGTGCCTAGATAGGATTCCTAAAGCTGCAAAGATTAAAGTTTTTCAAAACCAAAGAGGTATTCTTTATAAAAGTTATGACTTGTACACACCCAACTCGTTTAAACACGCCCCCTCTTTTCTACATCATAGTGTGGGTTTATTTTTACGCAATGAAAGAAGGTGGAACTATTATTCTCACTGTAGTGTTGCTGTGGGCGCCATGTTCAAGAGATGCTGTGTGTTGTTGTAAAAAGTGAAACTACTTTGTTTGTACTTCCAAAAGAGGACATAGAAAGAGGACTAGAAATCAATGGTCAAATTGTTTTCACAACACTGTTCCAGAACAGTTCAACCCAAATATTAGAGTGTGTTTAGCGCATTTACGGAGGACAGACTCCTAAAACCTGGAGAGTAGTCTATGCTAGCTGTGCACAGAGACTATAAAGTGGAGCAATTCTAACTTTCCAAGGACAGTCTGGCGCTTCTGACTCACAACCTTTAAGCAAGTTATGTTGTCTTATTAAAAGAACCTGCTACTTACTATTCAAACACGAGTATTGAGCAGTGAATGGTAACGTTAGTGCTTGTTTGCCATTTCTCTGATCACAAACGCAGACATGGTGTTATGTTTATGAGGCAACGCGATGCGTCAAAAGACAGTACTAAGTCATGATAATCAATAATTTTGTCCCCACTGGATACAACAAATGCCTCGTTTGTAATGTGTTTTCTTGTTTTGGTGTCATAGCACCGGGACACGCCATCACGTTATGGTAAGGAGCGTAACATTTCCATCAGATGCTTGCAGTATTCAGACAATGACAATGCACTGGATAGTTGGCCAATTAGAGCACACCTCACTTTTTTAGAACGATGAGCTTTGTACAAATCGACCCATTTCAGAAGGCAGGTTTTAGAGGAGAATCAAAAATGTACAGAATGTGTTTTTTTGCACCTTAAACCACATAAACACATTACATTACACCAAATACACAAAATAATGTTCTTTTTAGCAACATCATATGACCCCTAACTATTTCAATTATACATTAAGGTAAAGTATTTGATTTGACATTATTAAGAAATGCACTTTTTTAAAATATGTTAAGAAACTTGGTAATGAAAGTGACTTCTAATTCATTAATATTATATTATATGCGAGCACATTTCTTTTTTTTTAAATACTTGTAAGATTTGAAGTACACAGTGCACATTCAATACAATTATACACACTCTTTGTTTCACAAGGATTAGACCTACTAAAATGTCATATCAACCATTCATACAGTTTTTTTTTCAAATGTATTTTATAGAGTTAAAAATATTTGTGTGTGTATGTACAATGCGTGTATATATAAATATGAAAGAAAGGGTGAGAGTGTGTGTGTGTGTGTATGTGAAAGAGACAGAGTGAGACTGAAAAGGCGTTAGCTAAGACTCAAGAGCGAGCACAAAAGAGGTGGTCTGAAAGGCAATTATGATGCTCTGACATGAATAATACCCAGGCCTCTCATGCAAAATTGGAAGGAAAGATGAAAATAGGCTCTGTAAATCTGTGCATTGGTTCTTTGTTACTGTCTATTCTTCTGTCAATGTTTTATCATGCTAATGCTCTGCCTGATAAAAATAGTTTGGGAAAGACGGCTTCCCTCATGTAAAAAAATAAAAAGAGCGTGAGAGCTCGATTAGAGTGTCAGGGAGGGTAAGCGCGCCTCTGTAAGTCACTGATAAACCATAAACAACTGCTGTAGGAAATTACTCTCATCCTCTGTCAGCAACTCTTTTTTTCTTCTAACGGAACCATCTGTTCTGTTTGGATTATACAGCTAATTCTGTATAAAAAAAACTTTCTTTTTATAGAAATGTTATAGTAGGTCCTATATGTATTTTTTGCACAAATATTGTTAATGTTTGTCTATGAATGTCAGCATAAGCATTAATAATATCATTTGTGATGCGTAATTGCAGGGTTACCCCTACATACAGTAAATAAATAAATACATAATTACACACATACGTACATACATAGAGAAAAATTGTAAAATATACATTTAAAATTGTAACGTGCTGGCGGGGAAGTGATGCAACTGAGGACACGGGTAATGGAGTAACAAAAACATTTAATAAATGAACTTAAAAAAACAGAAAACAAAAGGAAACTCAGAACAGAAATACACACAACGACGGACAAGGGAGGACTACATTATAATTATTATGTATTTTATTTATTTTTTTATAATTTGATCATGGTTAAGGAATTTTCAGTTTGCACCTTTATCAATTATATATCTTTACTGTAATTTTTGATAAATGTAATGTATGCTTTAACTTTCTAAATGAAAGTATTAATTTATTTCAACAACAACAACAACACAATTTTAATGATCCCAAACTTTTTAACAAATATGTATATTTTGTTCATGGGACAAAAGAAAGTCCACATCCATTCATTAAATTTTATTACATGCATGGTTTTAGCACTTTTATCTTTAAGAAAGCAATAAAGATAAAAAGTACCATATGACTTTGCTATATTCCAGGTCTTAAGAAGCCATATCATTGCTTTGTGTGATACTTTTGTTCACTGATAATCTTTCCTCCAGTAAGCCATTGTTTGAGTTTGGATCAATCTGAATTGTGTAAATAATTTTTTGTGGCAGTTCTTTCCAATGATCCACTCAGGAATCAGACTGATATGTTGGTGTAGTTTTATAGGATCCAAATGCACACTAAAAGAAATGGTCAACACCAAAAATGTGAATTAATTTCTGTACTTGTGTTATATGAAAACAGGGCAATGTCACTTGATGCTGGCCAATAGACAAAAAATAATCGCCCGAATGACTGATGTACAGTACACAGAATATATAAAATTTTTGGCTGTTAAACACACTTTTTGAAGTTTATAGTCCGTTAATTTAAACATGGACACAGTATAAATCTCAGTAGACTAAATGCCTCATACTGCACCTCCATGATAACATAATTTTAAAGAAAATCACGCATTGAGTGAATAAATATTTACATTTTGTCGTATAAACAGTGATAACATGCAGTTGTTACCTACCAGATATATCACATAAAACATTTTAGTTACCCTTCAGATTATAGAACACTATTCACTACTAACTAGTTGCTTATTAACATGCATATTACTAGTATAATGCCTGTTTATTAGTAATAATAAAGCACTACTGCTACAGCACTGTCAACTACAGTACCTGACATCTACCTTACTAACTAGCAGTAAATGTGTGGGAACACAGTCTAAAGTGTTACCACATTTGTTTTGCTGGCAAAAATCACTGTATTTAGGTGATGTTTTTATTTGAAAGCCAGTTAATTTAGGCATTTTAATTTTTTACAGTGTTAAGAACCAGCTCTACATAAGTCTTTTGTAAGTTTGATTATCTAAAGGCAGATTTATAAAAGCTTTCCCTTCTTCTCATTCTCTGCTTTCTTCTCCGCTGTCTGTTTTTGAGCTCGCTGTACCTCTGAACTGTTTGCTGATGCAGTAAGTCTGCATGGAGCTGGCAGCTTCTACTACTGAATTATTCATTAGGAAGAAATCTGCGGAGCCCCTTCCCCCGTCATCTTATTATAAACCTTTTGCATCTTCATTAACTCTTTCACTAGTATTCAGTTAAAAAAATATACAGAAGGCATCTGTACTGTACTTTCTTTTAAACACAAAGTATGCTTCTATAGTAGGACGAACTTCAAAATAAGTAAATAAAAATTAAAGCAATAAGCTCCAAGAATCTGTGGTTTACAATGAATTTATAACAGTTACAGTCCATTATTCAGCTTATACTATGGTTGCCACACCTCAAGACATCAATCAGATGATATATTTCAAGGTATTTTTCCAGTTTTTGTACTTAAAACACTATTGTGAGTAGGATTATCATCCAAAGCCTCCGTTGTTAATTCCAAAACGTAATTTTAAACCTTGTAACTGAGCCTTAAGCTGTTGATATCAGACTAATGCATTTAAAAGCTAAGTTATGAGTGTGTGTGTGTGTGTGAAAGAGAGAGAGAGATGTAAATTATGAGTCTGCGCATCTCTCAAAAGTGTTCAGCTAAACAATGAAACTTTAAGTTAATTTTCTTCACTAACAGCGCCGCTGTTACCTCGCTTGTGAGAAGTCAAGTTGTTTCTAAGTTGATTTTAAGGATAAAGTAGTCAGAGTTAGCGCTAGCAACATTAGCACATATGTTAATGTGTGTGCGTCTCTGACGGAGTATGTTTGCGGTACATAATAAAACGTATTTTTGTGGCAGTACATGGAAATGAGCTGTCGTTTTTATCATATTGATTACTACATTTATTTGTTATGCCAGTGTCATTGTGAGTTTTGGTTATTTTGCTGTTCTAAGCATAGACATGTATATATCTTTGGTTGTAAGACCCTTACAAACCATTTGGCGAAGTGATATGGAACTGTGATGTAGTCAAAGAGCTGCCTGGAACTACATTCGCCGTGCAGTTCCTTGAAAATAATTGTAAACCATAGAACGTTCGTCAGCCAATCAGATTTAAGCATTCAACGGCTCCATAGTATAAGTACTAATATGTATCAATAGGTACCAAAATGGATGCTTTAGGTACAAACAAGTACCTTTTGCAAATGTACCGCTCCAGTGACAGCTTTTGTACCCTTATTTCTGACAATGTATGTACATGCAGCACAGGACTCTAAAATAAAGTGCTTTCTGAAGACCTGTAACAATTCACAAGTCCTAGTCATATTATGGACCACTTCAGTGATACTTTTATGGTAGCTCAGTACAGTACAGATCTACAAATTACTCAATCAAAACTCACTTTCAGACACGCTTGACAGTCACTCCAACTCGAACCAAAATACCAGAACTTTTGCCAGTACCGGAGGAAGTGGAAATGAGAAGCTTCTGGCTGAAAAATAGCAGGGCCGTTTAGAGGCAGAATTTGATCAGATCGCAGAATAGTGGTGGAGAAAAGGGGCGGCGGAGGGATGCAAAGAACGAAGGTGACAGGGAAGGAACGATTTGGAGTATTTAAAGGGAAGCCTCGAGGCTCTGATAGGGTAATCAGATAATGGGGAGATCGAATGCAGCTGCGGTTAATCATTCGTGCATGATCCTCCCGAAACTTGTTTGCAAACATCATTTAGTGAATCAAATCAATGGAAGCACAGTCCAAAAGAACCAGTTCACAGAAAGGAATCAGAGTTCCCATCACTTCACAGCACTACAGTATACCGGTGCACATAGCAGGTGAACTGCATTAACTTGGAGAAATGATTTATGAAGTCTGTGTTACAGTGTTAATTGTAGTCAGAGGGCTTTTGGTATTGTTCTCTGCAGAACAGATGTTGCTGACTGTTTTTTTTCTTCTTCTGAAATAGCTCACATAGTTACGCTCTAGAGTCTAGACACTGAAATTTTGTGTTATTTTTAAACTTTTGTTTTGCTTTTCTTGTATTTTTACAAAAAGTGCTCATTTGGAGTGGTTCAGGTTCAACTTTTGTAGAACATAAGGTAAGTTTGTATGAACGGAAAGGTTAAGACATAAATTAGAAAATTACGTTCATTAGATTTGTGGATTGTGCTTGCCTCTCATCAGGGGTACGAGAAGGAAAGGGAATGAAAAAAGAGAAAAAAAACAGTTGAAATTATGTGTATTTTTTGCTAAATTACAGGCTTCATCCTATAATGTAATACACCCCCCCAACTGAACCTTTTGACAAAAATCACTATATTTTTACACTGTTATAAAAAGCCAAAAACTGTCATTTTATTCATCTATAGATGATGTAACCTATTGAAAATATTTTAATGAGAAGCTGCCCCTGTTCTTTATTGCATCTGTTTCAACTATCCCTTCCTCATGTTCTGTTCTCTCATTGACCTTATTGGCTGACTGTGTTTGTCCTTTGCTAAAGTCTGCAGCGTAAGAGAATTTGGGTATTTCAAATTACTTTCTGTTGAGGAATGTATTTTGTGTGAGTGTGTTGAATGTCATGTGAAAATAATGTTCCTAAAGGTTACACAATTGTTTAAGCTAAAACTAGTTGTACAGTATCTAATTTTAAAAAGAAAAAAAGTAAATCTAGCTACTTTTATTCACACATCTCATAATGACACTCTGGTGCTGTTATCAACTCATTTAAGAGGTTTGCATTTAAAGTTTACTTAACCTAAAAAATGAAAATATGTTGTCATTTACTCACGTTTTCTGTTATTTGTCAAATCTGGCGATCTAAAGTTTAATGGGTTTTTTGTGCTTTTTCTTATGAACATTACTTTGGTTCATATCTGCTTTTTTTTGCTGCTGGAGCTTCTTCCATATTTCGCATCACTCAAACATGAAGTTTGCCATTGCTTTACAGAATCGCCCAAATTTATGGTTAAAACAACATTTGCTTGTACAAAAAAAAAGTAATTACATCAGCCTTTCTGTTCACACAAATATTTACGCTTTTATTAATAACCCTGGCACCATTGTTCTAGGTACAGTATGTTTTTCCGTTTTCTGAATTTAAAGGGTTTGTTGACTACTATTAAGAAAACATGACTGGCGGGGAATTAGCCAGACACAGTCACAGTCAGACTGATCTCATTCCTTACAGGTATTCATATGTAACATTTACAGATAAAAAAGTACTTTTGTACATTTGGGGACATTCTGAAATTTGAAAACTGTACATTGTAAATGTACTGGTAACATCTAACAGTAATAAAATAGCTATATCATAAATATATATTGTATTACATTTTTACAGCTTTATATTTAGATTCATTATCTAAACACCACCATTTTCAATGAAAAAAAAAAGAGAACAGGAAGAAAAATTTATTTAGTCACAGCATGTTCAGGAAAAAAAATTGATTGTTATTCATAGGTTTTAAATTCTTTCAAATCTTTAAAATGATGCACATTACTGATTAATGAATGTTATAAATCCCAAATACAGAATCAACTAATAATTAACAGAATAAATCCATTAATTAAATATTGATTGATTAAATAAAGCTTTATAATCTGTAAAGTTGCTCATTTGTAAAATATTTACCTTTTAAATGCCCATAAAATGTCAGTATTGTACATTTTATTGCTTATAAGTGAATTTACATTTTACATAAAATAGATGCAAATACTCACATGAGATCATATCAGTTAACAAATGCTTGTCAACATGTTCATTATCTCACTGGTGTGAATGTGCAATATCTGTTAGCTTTCAGAACAAAAATCTTCATAATCCTATCAGTTTGCATAATAGTAGGAAGATGATTATAGTAAATATCCCTATATAGCAGAAAAAACATGCAATTGAGATCTTAACTCTTTCTCATATAATTGATTCCTTCTAAGGAATTTTTTTGTGATGTAAACCGTTAATACTTCACCGACACCAACCGGAGAATCTGAAATGTCCTCTAAGCTATCAATTTCCCCCGGGTTTGTTTTGTGTCTCTTTGTTCTCCTGCACTTTCCTCTCATTCTGCCTCTCTTTTTCATGTTTGTCTGCCTTCTCTCATTATATGACCTGACTAATTCAAGCGTAGGCTCTTTCATTCATGTTAAGCAATAGATGGGACTCTTTTCTCTTCCAGCTCTGTCTCTTTCTCTGTCGCTCTGTCTGCATCTGTCTCTCGTTCTCTTCTTTTACCCCAAGAGTGTGAAGATTTAATGGCTTCTTGTGTTTATGTCGTGTGTCCTTTTAGGCCCACGTCGTTCATCGCTGGCTAATCGATCAGGACAATAGTGTGAGCTCTGAGCTGCCGGATGGCCAGGGAGTGTGGCACTATGATGAAACAGTAAATATCTGCAACATATATCAAAATTTTTATTCTCATATGTATCTATATACATATACATATTGTATATGGACATTATGTGTCACTAGATATGCTTCTGTCATTGTTGTTAGTGTTTTTGGTGTAGTGGTTCTAATTTCATCCGCATTTTTTTTTCTTGTGAATATGATTTTGGCACCATAAAGTTTTTATGTAACATTGAGTTTAACAATACTGTGGTTTTATTTGAGAGTATCGTATTAATGTTTGGTGTTGAGCTGGCTTTTTTTAAGTAACGGTAGATGTGGTAGTGGTCCAGGCTGGACACGTTTTCTTTTTCGTTGTTGTTGGTTTCTTTGTTTATTATTTGTTTCACCTGGTCGTTTTATGAGATTTTTTGGTTGCGTTCAGATTTTGAGTTCCGTTTTTGTGATGTGTGGATTATTTTTGCGTTTCTCAGTGTACTCACAGCATAAAAGAGTCCACGGGCAAAAAGAATGACCAACACATCACTTTAACATAACATAAACTGCATACACAGTATGGGTAGGATACAAAAAGGCTGAAGTCAAACAAAGCTATTTTACCTGTGGGTTCTTAAGTGTACTTTTCACATGTGTTACTCACAAACACTTTATCATGTGAACACATTTGTACCCAGACACCTCTGCATGCACTGACGTGTGTTGATGTTTACACACTATCCACATCCACGTCCATGTTGTGCCGTGAGAGCTGAATCTGAGTGGTGAGTGAGGTTCAGTTTGTTTCATCTGTGTTTGTGCTTTTGTGTTGTGATTGTGCTCATGTGTGTGTGTTTTGTTGTGGATTTGGTGTTTAGTGTAGTGTTAGTGTTTCTATTCGAAGAATGCTTTGACTGTCTTTGACTCAGGTAAGTCTCCAGTTTTTCTGTATATGCCTCTGAATGAAAGGAGAGTTGAGGCAGATTTCCAAGCCATCTTCTTCTCATAATTCTAAACCATGGGAAGATTTTTGAATAGTTTTGTTGTTTGTTCTGGTCGTGAGTTCAAGGTTGTTGAGAGTGGGGTAAGATGTGTCACTGGTTGATGTTTTTCTGCCTCGCTAAATGGAGAACAGGTGCACAGTTTTTGTCCAATGAAAGCAATCCACACACAGCTGCCTGGAATTGCATATAGAAAAGCATAAAAGAAACACATAAGCACATGAAAAAAGTGTGTCTCTTTTTTTTTTTTACACATCACCTTGTCTTCTCAGGGTCTCCATAGCCTCTAAATGCAGTACCAGAAATAGAATTAGAATTAATAATAGAAATACTCAATTCTAAATACATTTATATGACTATTCAAATATTCTAACTGATTCTGACTGGTGAATGTGTGTTCCTTTTACGATAACACTACACTATACTGACCAATTATTACCAATTAACTAGTTGCTTATAAGCATGCCTATTAACATACAGTATTGGCTGTTTATTAGTAAAGAGCACATATTCTGCATGACCATATTCTACATCCCTAATTCTACCCAGTACCTAAACTTACAACTACCCTACTAACTGTTAGTAAGCAGCAAATTAGGAGTTTGAGGCAAAAGTCATAGTTAATGGTTTGTTAATAGCAAGAGTTGGACCCGTAAAATTTTCCTAAAATTTTCCTTGCATAGAAGAAATTAGCCAGAAAGTGGCACATCTTACCCCACTCTTATCAATATTAGTCTTTAATTATCTATCCAAACAAACACAAAACACGAAATGCAAAACAGTGTGACACGTTTTTGATGTCTACACATGTCTACACTGGAAGTGAGCGATATGACAAAACTAAACCATGTCCATTATTATCAACAAAGCCATTCACTCGAATTCAACATCAGGATTATTGTATAATGTGAATGTATGATGGGAAGTGTGTATCTTCCTGCAACTGCAACTTTTTCCACTATTCACTTTTGACATTGTTCAGCAGTATGAATTTTCAAAGATTCCATGCAGTCTGTGAATTAATATATTGATAATCATAGAAGCTGCATGTACTGTATAATAATTGTAAAAAATAATTAGCAATAAACTGTTTAATATAGTTTTAGATGCATAACTGTGTTGATTTCTCCAAAGTGTGTCAACTACCTGTTTGCAGTTGGTGGACAAAATTAACATATAAAAAAATAAATAAATACGCCCACTTTATTGTTGCTGAGCTCACAGCTCAAGCTCTTAAGTCTTAAGCTCACAGCTAGTCTCTGGTTAGTGACTAAAGTGGTGTATAGACTGTACTGAAGATGTTTCTTTGCAACAGGATCAAATGTTGGTCACTTCCAGTGTAGACATGGTTTTGTACAGATATGAATCTGCCCTGTGTTTTCCTGTGTTTGTGTTTCTTTGAACAGATATTTTTTAACACAAATATTAGGTAGATTTATCAAAGTCAGTGTAAAATTTCAAGCTCTTTGATACTATTATGAGCTCTGATTGACTCATGTGGCATTTATCAATCAATGTCATGTTTTATTGCACATGTGTATCAAAAATGATTTTGCTATTTGCTTAGGTAGCCTACAGTAATTGACCCTCAATGGAAAATTATGTTTTGTGTGCAATGTGAGATGTATGGGTGTTTTTATGTTTGTGTTCGTTTGTGTAATAGTCATTCTTTTAGACAGTATGTACACTGTTGAAATACACCTGAAAGTTAGCATAGAAACAGGGCAAAGTGATAGACATAGATTCTGTCTTATTGGACTTTTGCCAAGATATCAAACAGACAAGTACAGGTATTATCTGATGTACCCTGCTCAAGTAGTATTTAGAAATCCCTCCAACTAGAGCTGAATTTAAATTACATAATGTGTAATTGAGTCCTCTTGTGAAAAACATATTTAAATGCATTAGTAATTAGTAAATCACATTTACACATTTGTAAAAATTAAAAAATAAAATAATAAAATAAAAGTTGCTGTTTGGTGCGTTTAAATTCATATGAACTTTAAATCAAATCAAGTGCTTTACATTTGCTTTCGTATACAAGTCAACACATCGAAATAAGTGTACTGCTGTACTTTCAAGTACTCAAAGGATAATTAATACATAATTAATTAAAATGCACTTTGAAGTAAAACATCTAATTTTACATGATTGCAAAGTGTTGTCAAATTAGTACATTACAAGTGTACATTCGAGTGTGCTTTTTTCACAAGGGTCTCAACCAAAAGTCAAAAACCTCATTGCTGAATTAGTTTTTTTTTTTTTTTTTGATAAGCGGCAGATAAATGAATTGATAGATGAGCAAATCCATGGATGGATTTCACAAGGACATTTGAGGAGAAATAGAAATATAAAATTCAGGGAAGATTCAGAGGAGACAGGTTTATTCACATCAGGTTTGGCAAGTAAAATTTATATTGTCACACTAAATGCAAAGAAAAAGGCCTTTGGTGGGTTATGGTTTTAATTGAGTAAAAGGGCTACAACTGATTAATGGGAATGTTGTACCAGGAGTAACAAAGGAGGCTGATCCAGGATCCATGTCCTACTAAAAATCCAACATCAAGGGAGCCAGATTAAGGAAGTCAACCATGATCAGGAATACAATGCTGCAGTCTTTAACATCCCATTATTTAACCCTGGTTTGGAATAGACCCCATTTGACTTCCATGGACTGGATGTTAACTAGCAGAATACTTGGCAGGAGTGGTTGCTATGCATGAACCTCACATGTTTGTGCACTGGTTGCTTTTACTGCTTTTATTCTGCAGAATCTCTCCCGGAGTAAGCTAGTTAATGAAGTTGTTGCTGTAGTTCAGTGTTAAGTAGTATTTGATGGTGGTTGTCTGTCAGAGCAGCATGTGGTAAAATGTCTAAACAAAAGATGAGATGATAGCAGGACCAAGGAAGATTTCATGCCTTTTTATTCTACTCTTGGAATGGAACACCATGTTTGAACATGTCGCCTCATATGCTCTGAAGAGATGGATCAAGATGTCCTCAGAGTACCTGAAAGGAGCAAGTTCACTTCGTTTCCAACATTCTTGTCACCTCAAACCTTTCACGATCCCAAGTGTGCTCAAACTCTGGTGATAGATTCTGCTGTATACTTGTGTCCCAAAAAAATGGAAATACCACTCATTTAAGAAACAGTGAATGGTAGTGATGGGAAGTTCGGATCATTTTACCGACTCGGACCTTTGAGTCTCGTTCATCAAAATGAACTAATCTTTTTTCGAGTCATTTCGTTCATTTAAGCAACATATAATTAAAACGTTACCTGTTTCCTCCCAAACACATCTA
>JAUMHE010000048.1:21441737-21512287 GCA_032359235.1 Enteromius mattozi
TTCCTCCGGGGGGCATGCGGAGATCGAGCCGGACACGAACCACTAAACCCCGCTTAGGGTTCAAGCCGCTAGGGTTCGGAGTCTGCCGATTCTCCTGGCTCGCTCCCTGGACAGCACGCCAAATTTGCTTTATTTACTAATGAGGAAGCGTGAACTCGTGAAAGTCTGTCGGTTGTTTAAGGTAATCTGACTTTTTGGGTTCCTAAAACTGACATAACATACAGTACACATTTGTGTACATTAGTCTTTCTCATCCATGAAAAAAATCTACATCTTGGAAGGAAATGGTAAAGTAATTTCATGAGACCTTTAAAAATATGTTATCGTTGTACTCAGTTGTATGTGTGCATGCTGTAAATATGTATTTGTGTATATATTTAATGTTGAAAAGCTTGTCCTTTAATTGTTTTAATTTTTGGTGTTTTCAGGTTGAGCCCCATTTTGTTGTTGTTGCTGTTGTTGTTTTACTTCAATGTCAGTCTTTAAAAAAAATGTATACTGCTATTAACCAAACGTTTTGTCACATTTGTTATCTTTTTTTAACACTCTTCACATGAAGTTACAAGTCTATGAAATACAGATGGCTGGCAAAAAGTATACAGTTTTTACTATAGAATTAAGTCATGAAAAATTCTAACTCTTATTTTAAAATTCTATCCTCCTGTATTACTTCCTGTATTTTTTCTCAGGCTGATGCTGCCACCAGCTTCCTCCGTGCAGCTCGCTCAGGTAATCTGGAAAAGGCTCTAGACCATATCAAGAATGGCATTGACATCAACACAGCCAATCAGGTAAGACTTCCTTAACTCCCTGTATATCTCAAGAGGAATAATTATCTGATTAATTGTCTGACTGGGTCACAACCAGGCTTCATTCAGAGGTCAAATGTCTGTTTATAGAAGTTAATTTTATTATAAATTAATCTTGAGGGGTGCTCTGGAAGTCAAAATATGCTCTCAGAGCTCTGGATGGCATCGACATGTTGCCTCTAGTTGATAAATCTAGAGCACACAGGGCCAGATGATATGAGGCCACTTTGCACACTTTCTGTAATGCAAAATCTTTAAACACATAAAAAATAAAGGGGGATTTTATCAGCAATGCCACAGAAGAACCATTTGTGGTTTTTTTTTCACTAAAAAGTACCTTTTGGAATGGAAAGCTTCTACACCCTTCAGGTGTCAACAGTTTTATTCCTTTTGGTTCCCCAAATTTTTGGTTCCAGATCAGTGATCCATTCTTAAAAAAAAAAATTTCATAGTGTGAACAATTTTTTTTAGAGCCTTTTCCATTAAAAAAACCTTTTGTACAGTGGAAAACCTCCATGAATGAAAAAGATTGGAAGCATCAATGGCAAGATCTTTTATTTTTAAGAAGGTAGGAGATCTGCTGAGCGGAGAGATTACCTATAATGGGAAGAAGATCCCCATTTTCCTGTATTTTGCTCCAGAGACGGTAAAACACTGGACAGAGAGCAATTGCAAGACAAGCCAGGGGTTTGGTATTGAACGCTATTTACGGCCAAGCTAAGAGTGCTTTTCAACACCACAAAAACAGCTGATGCCATTAATGCTATTCTTGGGCGATGAAGATCAGGGCAATATTCACAAAGATTTTTTAAGAGTTCTCCTAAATAGCAGTAGAATTTGACAATTTAACAATACTTAATGTTTCACAGATTTAGGAGCTGATTTTAAGACTGTCATGCCTATTATTTTATAGAGTTTCTGCTAAATCTGGTGACGTAGAAGCTACTTTTATCCTTAAGATGTTTTGTCAATACAGTTCATGGAAAGCAGCTAAGTGTTCAGGTTTCATAATTGCTCTTCTTTCATGAAATATTTGGTTCAACTTGAATTGTCATGCCATCTAAGAGTGTGCATACATGGTGAAAGCCTGATGGTTTCATATATGATATTTGTGTGTTAAAGTATCTTTACCTTAGTGGAAAAATTATAGGAAATAATTCTCCTGAACTAGCCTAGTTTGTACACTGACATTTTCTGCTGTGTGGTGGGCCTTCGTGTATCAGAACAGCAGGAGTAATTGAAAAGATAATGCCCTTTGATTAATGACTGCATGTGTAGTGAATGATGACTTCAGCGCTTCACTCCATTTAGTCGTCATACTGAAGCAAACATGTGAGCAGGTCCACAGAGCTCTCTGGAGAGGAACCATGTCTACATCCACCGCTGAGCTCTCTCAGAAACCTGCTGCAAAACCAGTGAGCTAGGACACTGTAGGCTATACTGCATAAACAATATTTTCTTAGTATTTTTGTTTGGCTTAATACTTAAATTAAAATATCTAAATATTCTGAAAACAAGATATACTTACTTAACAAACAAAATAGTTTGAGATATAGAGATTTGATTTTAGTGAATATCAGTCTCATGTTTTACTGTCTTCAGTGACGTCAGGGTCTTTATGTAAATGACTGGCGTATAAGGTATGCAAGTTGAATGATCATCACACCTGTTCCAATAACATAAACCCAGAGTTTGACATCTCCTCATCTCCATATTATTTGTTGTAATGTTCTGATGCAGCTTTAAAACTGTTTGGAATTTCTTCATCCATCCATTCTTTTTCTTTCGTTTCTTTCTTTGAGTCACATTGAGATGGGGTGAGTGGTCTCTACACTCAGAGGGGATAATATCAGCAATGTGAGAAAGGTCCAACCTCACATGTCCTGTGAGGCTGAAGGAAGGCTGTGTGAGGTTAGACCTATCCCACATGGCCCGTATTCTTCCCAGCAGAGAGACCACCGGCCTGCCATCCACCATCATCACCACCACCACCATCATCATCACCATCATCATCATCATAATCATAGTTGATGTTATTTAACAATGCCCTGTGTGTTCTGTAAGAGGCGGAGTGATCTACAAACCCTTCAGATCCCCTTTATAAGGGCTGTACTGACCGTTTGATTTGAGATCAGATCGCCTTTGCTCTGATGTCTCTTTCCCTTCACAGAATGGACTCAATGGGCTGCACTTGGCCTCGAAAGAAGGCCATGTTAAAATGGTGCTGGAACTACTGCACCATGGTATTGTTCTTGAGACGACCACAAAGGTAAGAGTTAGAGCTACAGTGAGCTTGAAAACTATTTGAATGTTAACAAAAGTATAGATATCAGTTATTTCTAGAGCTTCTTCTAGAACATTTAAATTTCACATTTACATTTAACTAACTGATCTGAAGGTGAAATCAGTTCCCCTCTATTTTATGCAAGTATCACAGAGTAACCATAGGGGATATTCATCACATTAACAATGTTCAACTGTTACATATTTTCCTCATTTTTGAGAATATCGAGCTTGAAAATTGTGCTTGTGCTGTTTTTCCACTTGTTTTAACACTTTATACACTAATTTGTTAACATTAGTTAATTACATTAGTTACCATATACTGACTAGACTAAAGAACATTAAGATTTATTAATCTTAATGTTAAATTCAACATGTACTAATATGTTTTAAAAATCAAATGTTGTAACTGTTAACTTTTTTTTTTATTATCCTGAGCTAACCATTATAATTAATTTGTAATATTAATTTTTTTAAATTAATAAAATAAGCTGAACTTCAAAGTGTTTTTTGGACCCACTTAAGTAGGACATATATTTATGTAATTTCATAATTACAAAAAAAATCCATAAAATTAAAAAAACAGCACCTGTGGTTGCCAGAATTTTACAGTAAAATACATCTAATGTAACAATGTTTTAGGGTTTACAGATTTAACTTAGCTTTCCAATTAAAATTTGTATTTCTTTAACTGATGTAATGTTAATATACCAACCTGGTGAAGTTCTAAAATCTGTTTTGTACCTACACTGATAACCGTCAAAATCAGGTGGTGTCATAAAAGTCACATGAAAAACCAAAGCTCACCACAAGTTGCTTTTCCACAAGCTGAGAAAGCCAATATTATTATATATATATATATATATATATATATATATATATAAACTGAAATATGCAATAAACATTAGCATAATTTAACAACATACAAACATAATTTAAAATGCAACGCAGAGAATTCTTGGAACGAATTTACAGGTTTTCTCTGTATATTTTACATTCTTTTTCACTTTCAAAAACTGTATTTTACCGTAAAATTATATCAGTTACTGAAATGCCAATTACAGTTTAGGGGAACGTATCATTAACGTAAAGTCCCAGTCAGTTTTTACAGTGTATGATTGTACAGACAAGTATATGGTGAACTACAATATACTTTAATGTAATTTCCATTAAGCACAATATTTTTTCACCAGGAAATGATTATTACTTTTTTAATGCATATGAAAAAATGGTCTGTGTCATTAAATAAATATTTCTCTTATAGAAAGGAAATACTGCTCTTCACATCGCTGCGTTAGCTGGACAGGAACAAGTGGTCACAGAGCTGGTTAATTATGGAGCCAATGTCAATGCTCAGTCTCAGGTGGGTGAATAAGGGGTTGGTCACTAACTATCTGCGAGTATGTTGACCTAAACCACAATACATAATAGGGGTTATATGTTTTCTTCTCCCCAGTTGGATGTTTTCATTTGAACAGTATGGTGATTTTGATAGTGTTGCTCTCTGGACTAAAATCTGTCTGCTTGTATTGTCATCTGTGTATTTGTGTGCTTGTTAGTTTGGTATTGTATCTGCATATGGGTGTTTATGTCTGTCTGCAACAGAAGGGCTTCACTCCTCTCTACATGGCTGCACAAGAGAACCACCTGGAGGTTGTGAAGTTTCTCCTGGATAACGGAGCCAATCAGACCATTCCAACTGAGGTAATTCTGCCCTTGAAAAAAAAAAGGACACGTAAGCAAACAGAATACTTAGAAGTACAACCTGAATGTACTGTACTTACATTTTTTAGACACTTAACTGTAAAATGTAATAACTTACACCACATGCAGTTTATTAAAACCTTTAAGTCATGTATAAACTTTTAGCGTTAAGCCAACACAGTCTGCACACCTCACCTTAACTTGGCATTTTGACAAGTTATTGAGAGAAATATTGATGTTTACATAATAAAAATTAAAATATGTGTTTGTCTTTCTGGCAGGATGGCTTTACCCCTCTTGCTGTGGCTCTTCAGCAGGGCCATGAGAATGTGGTGGCCCTGCTCATCAACCACGGTACTAAGGGCAAGGTCCGCCTTCCTGCACTGCATATCGCTGCCCGAAACGATGACACCCGAACTGCCGCTGTGCTTTTACAGAATGACCCAAACCCTGATGTCTTAAGCAAGGTTTGTATAAACTGAAGGAACACCTTTTTATTGTTTTTTTTATATCATACAATGTACGGTTTTGCCTCTAACACTTTATTAAATTGACCAGATTTTTATTATTTATTTATTTTTTTTTTTAATTTTTAAATAAATAATAACCCTGCTTCATCAAGTATTTTATTTTCTAAATTACATAGTTGCTTTAAATTGATCAAAGGTAATAAATTATGGGAATAAATTACAGTATTAAATTAAGTTTTAATATATATATTAAAATAGAAAGCAGCTATTCCAAATGGTAAAAATATTTCACAATATTACTGTTCTTACTGTATTTTTAATCAAATAAATGCAGCCTTGGTGAGCAGAAACCTTTGAACAATAGTACATATAGTGCATACCTGGATTTTTGCAATGATAACAAAGTAATCAAGTAACAACTGTATTTTAAAAGCAAAAATGTGCTGGTTACTAACTCAGTTTCCCATGATCCCCTGCAGACAGGCTTCACACCACTTCATATCGCAGCCCACTATGAAAATCTGAATGTTGCTCAGCTACTTCTAAACAGAGGAGCTGATGTGAACTTCACACCCAAGGTCTGTCTTTTAAATATTTCTACAGTGAACTTCTGCCTGTTTACAGTTAATTTACAAGCGAGTGTGGCCTTCTTTCAGAATGGGATCACACCTCTACATATTGCATCCAGGAGAGGAAATGTTATCATGGTCAGACTTCTGCTGGACCGAGGAGCAAAGATCGATGCAAAGACAAAAGTATGTTATAAAGCGGAAATCCTAAACTTTAATGACAGAGAATTTGTATATACGTTTATTGTTCTTTAATTTTTATTACAGGATGAGTTGACTCCTCTTCACTGTGCTGCCAGAAACGGCCATGTGAGAATAATCGAGATCCTTCTGGACCAAGGAGCCCCAATACAGGCCAAGACCAAAGTAGGCATACACCCAAATTACATATAGCCACAAGAAAGAAAGAAAGAAATACCCTGAGCAACTCACCAACTTTTGAATAATTTAAAGAAGAATTTCATAGTGTATTAAAATTTCAGCTATTGTTCTTATGAGGCTTTTATTTTCTAAGAATTCCTTTATAAACCTGACATTTGTGGGGTTTTTTAAAAATATATTATTTTATAAAAAGCAATGCTTCCAATGAGAAAAAAATATTTATTATAAGAATAAGATTTCAATTGACTGATATTATTATTGACACATAATCATATTTTCGAAATGCTTTTTTTTCAGTTTACTTGCATCAGTGGAAATCTGTTTATTGTGGAAAAAATTCCATTTATTTAGTTTCAAAAGTATGAAGGTGGTTAAAATATTTGTAACACCAATAAACTATTAACTACAAATTTTCCCTCTATAAACCCCTAATTTGCTCTTTAAATGCCCCTAATAAGGCATTAATATGTGCTTAATTAATATTAATAAATGGCTAATATTCTAGTAATATGCATGCTAATAAGCAACTAGTTAAGAGACCCTAAAATGAAGTGTTACCAAAGTTACCAAATAACTGAGGAACGATCATTATTCAGTTACTGTAGTTTGAACATGAGATTGACAATAACTGATTGACATTTATTGGCAATAAATTTATAAACCTGGTTCCTGTGAATTTTAAACACATTCAATTTATTAGTACTTCTACAGAATTCTGACCCGTCTCCTTTCTGTTAAATTGCCAAATATGCATTACATTAAGTTGCTAGTTTGCTTATGTTAAACTGTATAGTCTAAATGGAAGGACATTTTATATGTAATTCCAATAAAATAATGCATCAATCTTAAATGTAGTAATAATATTCAACAACCTTAAAATACATCGAACATGTTATGTAAGACAGAACATGTAATGCGAATGAAAAAAAACATACTTGATTGCCATAAATTTGAAAGAAAATACCATTGGCAGCTCTAAATGTTCCCGTATGTTCACTGCACAGAATGGCCTTTCTCCAATACATATGGCAGCCCAGGGTGATCATTTGGACTGTATCAAACAGCTATTACAGTACAATGCCGAGATTGATGATATCACTCTAGACCACCTGACCCCACTGCATGTGGCAGCACACTGTGGACATCATCGCGTGGCCAAGGTGCTCCTGGATAAAGGAGCCAAACCAAACACACGTGCTTTGGTTAGTACACATTTAAATGGCACACATGGCACAACTAATGTACATTATAATATTTTTGCTTTGAAATATCTAAAAGCTGTTCACTTACATATAAATATCTCATGACATGTTTAGAATGGCTTCACACCACTCCATATTGCCTGTAAGAAGAACCACATGCGTGTAATGGACCTACTGTTAAAGCATTCTGCATCCCTGGAGGCTGTAACCGAGGTGAGCAACAGGATCATTTCACAATATAACATAAATTAAGACAGAAAACAAGGATCAAATTCAAAATAAAAGTGCCTCAAAACATAAAACAGATACAATGGTCATTTAAAGGGTAGTCAATATAAGAAAAAAAAAGAATAATAATGGAATAGTTTAAAAAATCCTCTGCACTCGATAGGTGCCATCAGATTGAGAGTCTAAACAATTGATAGAAACATCACAATAATTCACACGCTTTAGTAATTGATAATTTTTGGGTGAAATATACCCTTAAGTAGCAATCACTTTTTGATTAGAGCAAAGTGTGTGTAAACATTTCATACAGCCATAATTACAATAATTACATGTTCAGTTCTCTGTGTCTGTTTGCTTTCTGTCCAACAGTCAGGACTGACCCCACTGCATGTGTCCTCCTTCATGGGTCACCTGAATATAGTGAAGATACTGATGCAAAAAGGAGCTTCACCACATGCCTCAAATGTGGTAAGCAATATTAAAATGTAGACATGAAATTTCACGTTTTGATAGCAATATGTTCTTTTATTTCTGATTGAATATATGTTTTGACCTCAAGTTATGTACTGTAATCTTACTGTATGTGATCACGTACCTGTATGTTAATGTGTATTTGTAGAAAGTTGAAACACCTCTGCACATGGCATCTCGAGCTGGTCACTGTGAAGTTGCTGAGTTCCTGTTGCAGAATGCAGCTCCAGTGGATGCCAAAGCCAAGGTGCATTTCACTGCATTTCATAAAAAATTTTTTTTATTTATTTGTATTTTAATTTGACACTTTATTAAATTTAGGTTTGTTTTTACACTCTTAAAAACAAAGAGACTTAAAGGTTCTTCACAACAGTGCCATAGAAGAATCATTTTTGGTTCCACAAAGAAGAACCATTCAGTAAAATGTTCTTTAAAGAGTCATCTCTTTTTCTTTTTTTTTCACCTTTTTATAATCTGAAAGTTTCATTAAAGCTTAGCCAAGCAAGATGAGAAAAATGTTTTAAATAATACAGTACTATAAGTGCAATTTAATTTTAGTCTATTCAGAAATCATGGTTTCCAATTTAAATCTATTTTTGTTCTAAAAGCAAATATCACTCCTCATAGAACAAAATAAAATAAAAAAAATTTCACTTGACACTAGAGTGTTGATGGTCAAAACACACTGACTAGCTTTACTGAACTTAGAAATTATTGTGTTTTGTATTCTCATTATTTTTTGCCAGTACATAACAGAAATTATGATTAATGATTTAAAAAGGCATCACAAGAAACATTAAGAGCTTTAGAAGTTTTCCTCTTTATTCTTAAGTAAACCTTTTTACTTTTACTTTCATTCTAAATTCTTTTTTCATATTAGCTAGCTTTAGTTCATCATGGCAATAAATTGTAAAAACCACAAAACTATTAAATTGATCTAGTAACATTTTGGCTCATAACTAAATAAAATATATCTATATATATTTATGTATAATAAATAAAAACCATACAGCATATGAATTTTAGTTTATAAGAATGTTTTTGTCTTTGGGAAATCAAATATAATGTGAGAAAAACAAATACATTGGGCTGTGTTGCTGTTATTTGTTTAAAATGCATTACTGAGTACACTGTACTTCCATCAGGATGACCAGACGCCGTTACACTGTGCCGCCCGCATGGGCCACAACGAGATGGTAAAGCTGCTGTTGGAGCACAAGGCAAACCCCAACTCCACCACAACAGCAGGACACACTCCACTGCACATCGCTTCCCGTGAGGGACACACACAAACTGCCAGCATCCTACTGGACATGAACGCCCAGCTCACCAAAATGACCAAGGTACAGTGCCGCCCAAAACAAAGATCACCTGCTTATTTTATTAAAATGATCGAAACTCTCTCTTGAAACTATAATGCTGTTTGATTGGTGCCATGCAGAAAGGCTTCACTCCCCTTCATGTAGCAGCCAAATACGGGAAGGTGGATGTAGCAGTGCTGCTTTTAGAGAGAGCAGCCAACCCAAATGCTGCAGGAAAGGTATGAATCATCTGAATCATATTATATTATCTGCAAGTATGTTTTTAAAATTTACA
The DNA here is from genome assembly GCA_032359235.1 of Enteromius mattozi. Classification (NCBI taxonomy): domain Eukaryota; kingdom Metazoa; phylum Chordata; class Actinopteri; order Cypriniformes; family Cyprinidae; genus Enteromius; species Enteromius mattozi. Next base: position 21,451,451 of record JAUMHE010000048.1, read on the forward strand.
TTTATAATTTGAAGTAAAATACAAGTGCACATTCAATACAATTAAATGCCTCCCCCCCCCGCGTTTTAATTTGGTTCTATTGATGGTAGTGAAGTAAGACATATTCTCCTCTATAGGTTGGACTCACACCGTTGCATGTGGCCGTCCATCATAACAACCTCGATGTAGTCAATCTTTTGCTCAGCAAAGGCGGATCACCACACAGTGCCGCTCGGGTATGACACTATTTATCGCTCTGCTTAACACACTGAAAACACTCTCAGTCCTAATCATTATTTTGAGGTATTTTTTCTAGCCACAAAGTGCCTTAACCTGTTAACTTGCTCTTTTTTCTCCTCAGAATGGCTACACTCCGCTCCACATTGCTTCCAAACAGAACCAGGTGGAGGTAGCGAGCAGTTTACTGCAGCATGGAGCTTCTGCCAATGCTGAGTCATCGCAAGGGGTCACACCGTTACACCTAGCCTCCCAAGAGGGCCAACCAGACATGGTGTTGCTGCTTATCTCGAAGCAGGCCAATGTAAATCTGGGCAATAAGGTAAGATTACTGTACTGTAAAAAAAAAAAAAGATGTTAGAACATCACACATCGGTATGCAAATATTGCAATGATATCATGGTAACACAAAATTGTATTTGTTAACATTAATTAACAAGATCTTCATAGATCCAGTATTTAATATTAATTTGTAAATATAATGCATTTTTTAACATTAATATCTTAAAGTAGTTAATGCATTATCTACCACACACTAACAATAAACAAAATTTGTTTGTCAATATTTGTTATTATAAACTTTAAATATTACATTAACATCCTTCTAAAAATTAAAAGCTTTTTTTGTACATTTGTTAATGCATGAGTTAAAGGGTTACTCCGCCCCAAAATTTTGTGATTAATCACTTACCCCCATGTCGTTCCAAACCTGCTACATATTTTACAGCTTCGTTTGTCCTTGGAACACAATTTAAGATATTTTGGATGAAAACCGGGAGGCTTGTGACTGTCCCATTGAAACAGTTGCCACTGTCAAGGTGCAGAAAAGTACGAAAGACATCTACAAAATAGTCCATGTGGGTTCAACCGTAATGTTATGAAGTGAATGAGAATATATTTTTTTACCTAGCACTATTTTGGAGAGTATCGCTGCACAATGTTTTATCCGACATTCAGATGCAGTGTTTTTATAATCAAAGTGTAAATACATGTAGAAGACATATCCTTGTGTTGTGGCTGACGCAGAACAGTTTATGATGTTTGTGCTCAGTTGATACTATCCAAAATGGCGCCATAGTGACATTATGGTTACAAGCCTCCCAGTTTTCCTTCCAAAATATTTTCAATTTTGTTCTGAAGATGAATGAAGCTTTTACTGGTTTGGAATGACATGAGGGTAAGTGATTAACAACAAACTTTTCATTTTGGGGTGGCGTAACCCTTTAATGTGAACAAACATGCCCACCTCTTCTTAAGCTGAACCTCTCTCAACATTATAAACACATATCTTGCTTTATGTCCAAATATTGTGACACGTCTCTTGTCTCTCCTCAGAGTGGTCTGACTCCTCTTCACCTCGTGGCTCAGGAGGGGCATGTTGGCATTGCTGACATACTAGTGAAGCATGGGGCATCCGTCTACGCTGCCACACGGGTAAAAACTTGCATCTCTTACAATGAAATATGTTTATTTTTTTTAAGAAGTGTGCATAATGATTGAAATTAATATTGATAACAATATATATTGTTGATTTCTCTTCAGATGGGTTACACTCCACTTCATGTGGCTTGTCATTATGGAAATATCAAGATGGTTAAGTTCCTATTACAGCAACAGGCCAATGTAAACTGCAAGACCAGGGTAAATGAAAGATTGGTTTTGTTTTATTTAGCACTGTTGTTTCGTTTTTCAAATTACTGTAGATGTTCTTTCTTGTATTGCTATTCCTAGAAATAATAGTAGAATCAATTTTATTTGTTATTCGAGCATAATAAGACAATATTGGGGTCTGAAACTCTGGTGGAGACACATTTGAGGAGCAAGACGAGATTTTTCTTTCTAATGAAATCTGACTGTCCTCTTTTGGGGACTTTTAGATGGGATATATGCCGCTTCATCAGGCTGCTCAGCAGGGCCATACGGACATTGTGACGCTTCTCCTGAAACATGGCGCGCAACCAAATGAAATTACGTCTGTAAGAGCCCAACCTCTTTTAACTTATTGCTATCTTTTTAAAATATGTTGGATGCTGACAAATGCAAACAAAAACATTTCCATCTCCTACAGAATGGCACGTCAGCTCTTGCCATCGCGAAGCGCCTTGGATACATCTCAGTCATTGACGTGCTCAAGCTGGTCACTGAAGAGACCGTTACCATGGTGAGTTAAAAATTAATTTAAAATTAACCTCATACAATGGCAAATATGAATAAAAAGACTGTGTAGAAAGTCATGTGTTGTAATCAACATTTCCTTTTCAGACCACCACTGAAAAGCATCGCATGAGTTTCCCTGAGACAGTTGATGAGATTCTGGATGTGTCTGAAGATGAAGGTAAATCAGCTCTCTGTTTAATGCCATGCTCTGTTTGAGAGTTGTTAGCATCATTTTCATAAGAATTACAAGATCATTTAATTTCTTTAAATGAGTGGACATTTAAAGAGCATCCTGCTCTTGGTTTTTCTAGGAATTGCACAGCTTACGTTAGGTATGAATTTCCCTCTTTCTTCTTTGTGCGGTGACCATTGTCAGTGACTTCATTTCAAGCACACACACACACACACACACACACACACAAACACTGTCATTCTCTGGTGCACTTAGAAAATTATAATGGATGTGTCATTAGCATGTACTGTATGCACTGATGTTAATAAGCCTGTTTTATTCCTGAAGGTATCTAAATGTTCCAGAACACTTAACTGACCCACTAACCTGCTACATCTCCTTTTTTGTTTTTTTTTCTAAAGCAGCACAGATTTAGTTCTCACAGTAAAACAGTTATCATGCACTGTGGTATAAATAAGTCTTGGTTTACGGTCAATATTGGGCCAAAAGTTGGTCAAAAAGTTTTTGTCCAGCAACATATTTATTTACAAAGTTATGTAAAAAGCAAAACTGCTTAAGCACAAATTTAGAGATATAATAGAGATATTATCTTTGCAATTTTGTGCAATTTTGCCTATGAAATAAATTTACAAGATAGAAATAGTGATTAAGTAATTATAAATAAAACATGATGGTTTCTTCAGAATTCCAATTGGAAAAATAAGTGATATATTGTAAACACTTTTTTTTAAGAATCAGTTTATAAAATCAGCTTGTCATATAAAATCTGGTTTTATACTGTGGACAGTACTACATTTCAGATCCTGGTGTTATTACAGAGTTTAAAGGTGTGTTTACATAATGCCCTGAAAATGTTTCACATGCATCCAGGCTCTCACATGGATGTGCTTCTCATGGCTTGCCTTGTGCAAATCCAATGCTAAAAATTAAGTTTCATCATTCAGTATTTATATTGACTATATACATTTGCCATATACAATATGTATATGCTACTATTAGTGTATATGTTTATATAGGCACACAAACATACCATATAGTCATATATTGTACAGGTACTGTAGATACAGCATGAAATACTTGCTTGGATTTAAATTACCAAGCCTGAACTTTTCGTTTTTTGAAATGCTTGATTATGTAAAAAAAAAAAAAGCATTTTCTGCTCTACCGGTTATATTATGTTTGCAAGACAACTTCCCAAGAGGATGATTTATAAAGACCTTATTAGACACAATTAAGATTAATGTCTCCTTTTTAATAAAAAACAAGTGCAGGTTACATACTGTGTGACTATGCATTTAGCAGCGTGATATCAGTGGAGGCATTGTGTTTTGAAGGTCATTGTGTCTGATTTGTAGTTAATTTAGTATTATATTAAAACACACACATATATATACACACACAGTTTTCTCATTAATTTCCTTTGATATGTTTTGTTGCAGTATGTCCATCACAAATCTTTCCCTTTTCTTCATGCTTACTCATTTACAATCAGTGTTGGGGAAGTTTTTGCAAAAAGTAATTAGCTAATACGTGCTAATTACTTTTTCTACATTGTAACAAAAGACTTTCAGATGGTAATCATGTCACATTCATTTCTAAACAATTTTTGGACAAAGGTGTTCCAAATTGTCCTTTCAGATTAGTATTTGTTTAGTTTACAGGTTTTTCAACAAGTTAAAAATTAAGCACTTTGTTCTAAAAAATATTTCTTTAATGTAACAATTTAGATTATAAAAAATTGTCAATGCAATGTAATGACAAAAAAGTAATTGTGACGGTGATTACTGAAAGTTATTATCTCACTTCATTACAGGAAATGGTAATCTGATTACATTACTGCATTACCTTTAAAAAAAGTACTGTGGCAGTACCATGGTACAGTGATGGTTATACCATATTACCAAGGTAATCATTCAGCACCATGGTATACCAAATATACCATGGTGCTCAATGATTACCATGGTGATTACATAGCACTCAGGTACTTAAAAAGAATCTTGTTAGTACCATTGTACTTCTTTGTCACTGTCATAACATGCTACACTCATTTTCAACAGCTCCCAGTCCATTTATGTCCTCTCCATATTGTCCAGTCAGTGTTTATTCAGTGTTCATTTCCAATTGGCAGCATGTTTTTGACTAAATCTTCTTTTTCTCTTCTCTTCTCTCATCCCCTCAATGCGGCAGGCGAGGAGCTGCTTGGGAACGAAGGTCCCAGGTATTTGAAGATGGAGGACTTAAAGGACCATGATGAGGATTTCCTTTCCCCCAAGAATGTTCTAGAGTACGAGGGAGAGTTGCAGTGATGATGTTCAAGATGGTTCAGATTTAACGAGAAGAAACACATGTGTAAAGTAGAGGGGAGATAAAATATGGAAGAAATTGTCTAGAGTTTTTCAAGCTAGTTTGAAAAGAAAAGATCAGAGCCCAAACTGAGGAGAGGCCACTGAGATGAATTATCAAGTGACCGGGGAATTGTCATTTACATACAGTATTCCTTTGTGTCAGACTTAATTTCTAACCTGTGTTTCTTAGGAATCATTCCCCTGCTATTCCAAGGATCCCTTGTGTGTCTCCTGAAACAGTCATGCTGAAAGAACATGAAATGGACCAGGTGAATGTGATTTTTGTTCAAATGAGTGCATGGTAGTTTTATAGGTGTCCTCTTATACTTTTTAATATACTTTTATTCAGCAAGGACAGTAAAGAAATGTATAATGTTAAAACTAATATGAAGCAGCACAACTGTTTTCAACACTGATAGTAAGAAGAAATGTTTTTTGAGCAGCAAATCAGCATATTAGAATAATTTCTCAAGGATCATGTGACAATGAAGGCTGGAGCTGCAATGCTGAAAATTCAGCTTTAATTGCAGGAATAAATTACATTTTAAAATACATTACATTACAAAACATTTATTTTAAATCATAATATTACTGTATTTAATGTGTGTTTGATGAAAATAATGCAGCCTTGGTGAGCATCTTTCAAAAACTTTTGAACGGTATATTAAGTATACAGTCTACTAATATGAATGCTAGTTGACACTTAGTTGCAAAGTTACTTACTGTTAACTGAATGACTAAAGTGGACTATTGAAATAAAGTGTTACCTAACACTATATACCTTGGATTACCATATAATACCATGCTTATAGAATTTTTTACTTTTACCATGGCAGTGTAGTTTGTTCTGTATAAGGATATATATTTCCATTACTATCTGAAAGCATTATTGTGCCATGTTACCACCAAAGCACTTTTTATGAGCTTACATTTTTACACATCTACACATGTACAGCAGCACACCCCTCTTCCTTTGCCCAAAGAATATGATGAGGATTCGCTGATCCCCAGCAGTCCGGCCACAGAGACGTCAGACAATGTCAGTCCAGTAGCAAGCCCCATCCACACCGGGTTAGTTTCCTGCCTCTGCCTAAAATACTGTGCACATTTTTAAGGAATCAAATACTTGAAACTGAAATATCATGAATGAATACTATGTGGAATGTCTTTGTCCTTGTGGTTCTGCAGGTTCCTGGTGAGCTTCATGGTAGATGCTCGTGGCGGCTCAATGAGAGGCAGCAGACATAACGGCCTGCGTGTCATCATTCCTCCTCGTACCTGTGCTGCTCCAACACGCATCACCTGCCGCCTGGTGAAGCCGCAGAAACTTGCCACACCACCTCCTCTGGTGGAGGGTGAGGGTCTCGCCAGCCGAATCATCTCTCTTGGTCCAGCTGGCATGCAGTTCTTAGGGTGAGGAAACCAGTTTTGCTAATAAAACAAGATTTTTTTTAATAAACTGAGACTGCAAACTAACACAACTCGCACTGATCCTGAAGGCCTGTGATTGTGGAGATTCCCCATTTTGCCGCACTTGGTCGGGGAGATCGTGAACTTGTGGTCTTGAGGAGTGAGAACGGATCAGTCTGGAAGGAGCATCGTAATCGTTATGGTGACGAGGTCCTGGAGACCATCCTTAATGGCATGGATGAAGGTGTGTACTAATTCTTGCTGTAAATTGAATTTATATAAATTTGGTTATACTGTATTGACAGTTTCTTATGTATACAGTCACATTTGTTGCTAAGTAGTTGCAGATTTTGTTTTATTTGGATTTTATTTTGAACCCAAAAAATTAAAATGCCTTTACAGGCTTTATAATGACTGCATAAATGTAGTGTTTCAGTGAATTGTGATAATGTTGTCATTCATTTGCAAATGATGTTCTTTTTATTGTCTTTTCTCCATTAACTGCACACTTAAGACCTTGAGAGTCAGGAGGAGCTTGGGAAGAAAAGAATCAGGCGCATCATCTCGACAGACTTCCCGCTCTACTTTGCCGTGGTGTCCCGTATCCAGCAGGAGAACGATCTAATTGGCCCAGAAGGGGGTTATCTCGCAAGTAAGCTGGTGCCCATGGTCCAGGCCAGTTTTCCTGAGACAGCCGTCACCAAGCGTGTCCGTCTCGGGCTGCAGGTGAGATGGGAGGATTATGAGGAGGAAAATGTGATGGAAAATGGAGAAAGCTTATCTCCTGCATATTATCATAATGTATCTGACAGCTTTTAGGTTTTTTTTTTTCTCCTGTCTGGTCATGAGACACGGAACATAACGAAACATCTCATCTTTCATTTCTGAAAATAAATCTAACCTTGTTTCTTTGGAATGTGAATGAATGTAATTTTGTAAGTTGTTTAGATCTCTATGATTGAGTTTGATGATGGTAAAAGTGAATGATGAAATATGGTATAGTATGTGATGGTATGATATCTGTCTACTTCCTGCTCAAATTAAACATAGGTTATTTCTACAGATGAACAAATACAGTCACATTTACAGTGCAGTAAAAAGTAGTGCATAAAAACAGCGAAAGTTGAGAATGGAGGAAAGTTTCGCAGGTTTTGTTTGATGGAACTGTAAGTTGAGGAGGATGGAAAACATGGAAGTTGAAGCTCACTGAAATTGAGTTTTAATTGAATGATAAATTTTTCTGTACTATTACAAATATCTGAAGCACCTTATAAAAGCAAATTTTAATTAGATAAAATGTCCTTCTGAGTTACTGTACTACCTTTTGAATTTTTTATGAGATTTTTTAAAAACCTTATTAGCTACACAAAAATATTTTTTAAAATTTTAATGTAGTTTTATATTTTAAATGTCAAAACCTAGAATTTAGAAAGAATGATTGTGCAGGACTCGCATGTGTTTATTTCTGTTTTATTTGCCCTGCAAGTGTAACAACCAGCTCATACCAAAGCTGTTCTTTTTCTTAGTTTTAACTCATCATTTGTTTAATCATCTGTGTCATTTGTTACATTATTATTCTTCTGTTTTGCTTCATTTTTGTTATTTCTTCTTTTTGAGAATTGACCTAATAATTGAAACTTGTAAATGTATTGACAAACTTGATCTATACCATTGTGCGGAGTTCATTTATAATTTTTTTGTGTTGTTTAAATGCTGGATGTCAGGAAGTCAGTTATTCTGAGGAGGCATAAAACCAAATTGACCTTAATAGTTCATATATTTTGCAGCAATAACATACAGAAGTATTTTTCAGTTTTCTTTGACATGTTTCTCATAATCCTGGAAATTTTTCAGGTCAGTTTAATAACACAGACTGGCACTGAACACTGATTCTTAACAGAACTATTCACATTCAAGCCATTCAAGATGTAGGTAACTTTTTGTCTCGAGTCGAACAGTAACAAATGTTTTTAGCTGTGCTGATTTGTGATTCAATAAATGCAAGTCTGTGTTTACCCGCATTTGAGAATAAAAAGCATATCAGAGAACAAAATTAATACCTTTAATAGTGAAACGATTGGTCCTTGTAAGAAACTGAACATTATTTACAACATTATTATCTGTAATCGCTAAATAAGTTCATTCGTTATACTGTAGGATGAGATTCGCCATATCATCAGGAGCCATGGGTATGCATATTGTGTTTTACCTGTATATGCTTTTATTGGTGGCAGCCAATGAAATGACATTTTATGAATCACCAAGGGCCACAGTTTCGTCAAAAAAATCTTCTTGAACTTCTTGTTGCACTGAAGAAAAAAGTCAATTCTATCTTGGCTGGCCTGAGGGTAAGCATAAATAAATAACACAGAGATTATAATGAACTGCACACTCAAAGATTTTCGATAGCTTTACAACAATACAGGGTCAACTTCTTCTTGTGTCTGTGTCTTGTACTCAAGTGAATTAATTTTGCACCAGCTTTGGTTCAATAATGTTTGTAACTCTTTTTCCAGTTAATAAATAAGACTGATTGACAAGCTAAATTTGGTGTCTTGAATTGCATTGTGCAATAATTGCAATGATAAGAAAACAGAAATATATTGAGATCTTTTCTGTCTGTTCTTTTCCCTGATTTCTCTCATAAAAATATGTTTGGTACACATTTCCGAACTGAATCTGCCTCTCATGCATTCATATGTAAATATACCATTGCTCACGCTACCAAATCTATTTTTTCTGACTTTCATTCCATGTTCTTCTCTTTCACCTTTGCTCTTCCCCACCCCTATCTTTTACTTTGTGCTCCACCGCTCTGTTACGGTCTCTTCTCCCCCTCCATCCTTGGCACTCAGGCACAGCCAGTCCCTGATGAGCTGGTGGCCAAGCTTCTGGGGAACCAAGCCACGTTCAGCCCTGTGGTGACAGTAGAGCCTCGTCGGCGCAAGTTTCACCGTCCCATCGGCCTGAGGATTCCACTGCCTCCCTCTTGGAGGGAAAGTCCACGGGACGCTGGCGAGGGTGACACCACCAGCCTCCGCCTGCTCTGCAGTGTCATCGGTAAAAATCAGCCAAACATTTTTACATTGGGGAGAAAATCTTGATAATTACTTGTCAAAATTTTGAATCATCATTTAAAAGATGTGTGAACCGAAAGTTTGCTACCGATTTTACTTTCGTATTATGACGTACTTCTGAGAGAAACAGAATATTGAATGAGGAAAATAGAGGGCGTGGCTTGTTTTTTCTACTGTGAATTGATTGGATGCTCATGCCCAAGCCGTCAAACTGATGTCATCAGAGAATTGTTCACCCCAAAAATAGCAATGTGAGCAAACAAAACAAATATAGTCAATTTTGATTTCTTGTGGACTTCAAGCAGTTTTTCTAAATGTATTTGTTTGGTCTTTTGTCTTATTAGAAAGTAGAAAATATTTTTTTATTTTTTTCTGATTTATGCAACTGTAAATGTTATTCTTAACTAAACCTGTTTAGAAAAATGTTTTGTTGATGGAAAATAAAATAAAATAAAATAGAAATAAAATTTAAAATACAAATACTAGATGAAAAAAGAAAATGACTGAAATAAAAATTTTAGGTACAATTACGCAAACTGAAAGACAAATAAAATCGAAATATATATATTAAAAAAATGATAATTTCATTAAATTCAAATGAAATATAAAAATACAACTAACTTGAAATGAATAAATACTATAATGTTATATATAGTAATAAATACTATAATGCTATATGAACAGTAATGTTGCAAATCAGTTAGAATTCTTCTCAATAATCTTCAATAATAATTCAATTCAGTTTATTCAATAACACATTTTAAGGATGTATAAATATTTTTACTGGAGAACAAGACAAAAATACTGATTGGGAAAATTAGTTTATATAATTTTGTATGTTTTTATGTATTTATTTAAAAATAATACATACAAATAGAAATAGGAACTAAATTGATGAAATGCTTTGCTTTAATGTTAATATACTTCTTACCCCAGTATAATATGTACATACAACTAAGGAAGCTATTTATAGTTTGACTAAATAATGAGGCTGTGGTGCTTTAAAATATTTGTTTTTCGAAATTAAGAAAAAATAGAGACTTCTTTAGAAAATATTGAGAAAAGAAAAAAAAAAGGAAATTATTTTTGATATTCCGTTTATTTGCCACTAGTGGCACAGAAATGACACTGCTCAGCAAGTGAGCAATGTAAGCATTAGGATTGGTTAAAAAATATTAAATTATCCATATTTTTAAAAACCATTTACCCAACACGCCTCCTGAGCAATGCTCTTTTTTAAGCACAGTTAAAATAAAAACACATCTATTGCACATTTTACTTTCTCTACATTTCATAGGCGGCACAGCTCCAGCCCAGTGGGAAGATATAACTGGCACCACCAAACTTATATATGCCAGTGACTGCGCCAGTTTCACCACCAATGTCTCTGCCCGGTAAGTATCACAACCTGCATATCACATGTTCAAGTTTTCAGTGTGTGTCGTCTTCACAGCAATATGTTATTATTCAACTTTGATCATATTAAAAATGTTACTCAAATCTGTTTTGCTCTCTCACAGTTTCTGGCTGGCAGACTGTCCTCGGACCGCAGAGGCCGTGTCCTTTGCCAACCTCCTGTACCGTGAGCTGTCAGCTGTGCCGTACATGGCCAAGTTTGTAGTTTTTGCAAAGATGAATGAAGCACGAGAGGGTCGACTCCGCTGTTATTGCATGACTGATGACAAAATGGACAAAACCCTGGAGCAGCACGAGAACTTTACTGAAGTGGCTCGCAGTAGAGACATCGAGGTCATATGATATAGAGTGTTACAGACGTCATATAGACGATACGTAATAAGGCATCTATTGTCTCATCGTCCATGTGTTTACAGTGACTGCCATTATTTCTACAATAAATTATCATTTACATATAAATATCATTACATAAAAACAGCATCTGAAAGAACAGGGAAAGAAATACCATTAAGTATAAAATAAAAAAATAAATATTCACATAAAATTTAGTGCACATTACTCCAACCTAAAGTACTAACAATAATAAGTCATCATATAAACATAGTAACTCACAAAAGTTTAATACAGAAACAATTTAGTCTCAGAAATTACAAATATATTTCACAATAAAAAGAAAAGAATCTTAGAATCCACAAATATTTTTGAATTAAAGATGAAGATTTGAAAAAATCTGAAATAGTATTTGTTGTAAAACATATTACAATCTTTCCATAAATCCAGCTTTCATTTTAGGTCTGGTTACCTTCTGAAATAAAATATGTTTTTATCTAGATATTATCAAATGTTTCATTTAAGCTGCATCTACTGTTTGGTGTATGTTCTGTAGGTCATGGAGGGAATGCCTCTGTATTTAGAGTGTTCAGGAAACTTGGTTCCCGTAAGGAAGGCAGCGCAGCAGCCCCGCTGTTTCAGCTTCCAAGCCTTCAGAGACAACAGACTGCCTGTGTCCGTCAAGGTAAAGTCATCACAGCCAGTTACAGTACATGTTTACATTATTTCCTCCAAATTAGATTCTTTCACCAATAGTGAACTAGAATCTAGATGAGTTTATTTCTTTGTTAGAAATGCAGTATTACAGTACATCACTTGCTCACCAATGGATCATCTGCAGTGAGTGGGTGCTATCAAAGTCCAAACAGCTGAAAAAAACATCACAATAATCCACAAGTAATCTACATGACTCCAATCATAAATTGAATGTCTTGAAGAAACAATTCCGTCATTAAGACATTTTAACTTTAAACAATAGCTTACAGCTATGAGTCCATAATTCATAATAATGCTTCCTCCAGTGAAAAAAGTCCATCAACATATTTGTTCATATCTATTTTAGACAGTTTTCTCTTGTAAATGATTGATCTGCGCATATTTCTATGTAATGAGAGGTCTGGAAAAAGAAATATTATGGATAGAGGACTCAGATTTTAGCTGGAAGGAGTGGTTTGAAGTTAAAAGTCTTAATGGATTTGTTTCTTACAAACACACAGCTTTCCACTTCACAAGATATTAATTGATGGAGTCATGTGAACTTCTTATGGATTATTGTGATGACTTTCATTCTGATGGCACCCATTCAGTGAGGAAAAAGATTCACAAAAGACACTGGACTTTCTGCAAAATCTCTTAATGTTATTTAGGAAAAAAATAATAATAATATGTTAATACTGTATGTTAAATATATATTTTATATCATATAAAATATAAGAATAAGAATATAAATATATGTATGTAAATATTTTCAAAAATCATGACTGCATTTCCAGAAAGATGGCACTGCATGATGAATAATTTTCTTTAGTATTTATGAACAAATAGTTTCCTGTTTCATCACATGTTGTTGGTATATCCACCTCTTTTTCCTTTCCACAGGTGAGGGACAGCAGTAAAGACCCCTCTGGTTTCTTGTCTTTCTTGCGCAAATCAACCAAATATGAAGATAGTCAACATGTGTTGTGCAACCTCAACGTTACCATGCCACCATGCATTAAGGTAACATGGCACATGTTCTCAAATTTACATTTCCTACACAAACAGATGCTCACATATATAGTTAAATCTACAGCCATTCTCTAACAGTGTGTATATCTTTATAACAGATTATAGGAAGTGATGAGCGAAGGAGAACTCTGACTCCTTTGGCTCTGAGGGAAAGATACAGTGCTCTAAATGAACCAGCCATGGGTAAGATTGCTCCCACACCGACATCTCCTGCATGTTAAACCCCCAAATCTCATACAACCTTTGCCTGACCCTGCTTTGAATAAGATGTGAGCTGCAGCATCAGATTGCTGAACTCTTGAGCCAATGATGGTCTGGTTTCTGCAGCATCACTGAGCGCCATGGAAAGGACGGAATTAAAGATGGCTTTAATAGCTGAACAGCTAGGCCTGAGCTGGGCTGGTGAGTGTGAGGGTTTGAATGCACTTCTTTTCGCTTAACAAGCATAGTGCTTAACTGGTCATGTCTTGTCAAGGCATATCTGGATGTTATTTCTCTGCTATATATAAAGAATACAAAATGTTTTGACAAGTCATTTACTTTAAGATCCAAATTTACCAAAGCTCAAGAACATTATACATTGTCTAGCATGTGCAGATGAGATTAAATACTGATTACCATTGGCTTCTTTCTTCTGGCTTTACAAAAGATCATTTTGCACAAGCTAAACTTTTTTCATGCTAGGGACTTCATGGGGGCCCATTCATGCAATGTTATAATCAACTGATGAAATAATTGACAAATCAATAATCAATTGATTAAATTAGTAAATCTACTGGAAAGTTATTGCAGAAAAAGAATAGTTACATTAATTAAGATTTAAAGAAGATTTATCCTTACAGTTTCTAAATGAACTGAATTAACAAAATATATTCTTTGTACAAAAAGTGGCAATGATGAGAGAATTTGAATAAAGCATGTCAAATCATGTTATATACTGTACTATATCACAAATGCACATTTTTTATATCACTAAAATTGCATTGCCTGCAGTTGTTGTCATTACACCAGCTCCTGCCTACACTTAATTTACATATGCAAATTGAACATATTGCATATTTTTCAAGAAGAGTGGAGCATAAATACAGCACTACAGCATAAATCTATGATTAAAAAGAAAATAAATGCAGTTCTTTCAAAATTTTATCTTTCTCCATTCTATTTCGATACTGATTACTTATTCATAATTTGTTGAATCGTTTATTTTTTTGCTTTATGTATCACCAATTTATACAGTTCATATTTAATTGATTATTGATTTGTCAATTTGTTGTTATAATAGTCTATTATTGAGTGGCACTAATGCAGCCCTCATGCAAATTATGATTTAGTCTAAAATGAGTCATTTAATAGTGAAGGAACATATTAATTCATGCAGAGGCATAATGTATCATATCTAATTCCTGTGCAGAGTTGGGACGTGAACTGCAGTTTAATGTAGATGAAATAAATAAGATCCGTGTGGAGAATCCCAACTCCCTTTTAGAGCAGAGCTCAACACTGCTCAACCTGTGGGCCACTCGGGAGGGGAAGAGAGCCAAAAGTGAGTGCCATAGTGTCCATTTACAATGATCCTAAGAATACCCAAATTATTTACGAGCAAATGTAAACATATTCATCTGTCTCATGTGACGGAACTGTATGAACATGCTGCCATATTTGTTGCTTATCAGCATGTTTTTAATGTGCAGCTCTGTTGGGTTCAACAAAGGAAGCTAAAGCTAAGCTATTGTTTGTTTATTAAACTCTAGAAAGTGAGTGCCCAGATCGCAAAAATGCAAATAAGCCAACCTGGTCTCATAAAAATCCGTGCCTCTGTGCACTTTTTGTGCAACATCGGGTTGTTTTTGTTGGGGGGGGGTTGGTGTTGTGCTTCACTGCATGTTCCGCTGCATTTTGACCGATGAGCTGTGCTAAAACACAGGTTCAATACGTGAACCCCGGCACATTGATATAGGTATGTATTACTGCGTTTTTATTATGTTAAATATCTGGGGACTGTCGCTAAATTTTAATGCTCTACCATGTTGGAAATATGCCCTACACCAAATCCAACACTAAACCTACCCGACAGTGTTAACAAATGCAAAACTGATATAAAAAGTAATTTGTTGATGCAACCATAATTATGTAATTATGTAGTAATTATGCGAAAATTACTCTTTATTAATTAAAACTGTCAATTTGTGTGAAGAGGAATAAAATGTGTCAGAGTTTTACTGCATCTAGTGTTCATTTCTTTTGGAAGCTGCAGTGATATGTATTTATTGGTACGTATTTCGTGTCTCGCTAAAAAGGGCACCCAGGTATGTTTATGCCATGAGACCAGGTAGAAATTAGTAGTCTTGCTGTGCTTCAGGCCCTTTCCCCTTATAATGCAGTCTCCTCTCTCTCACCACCCCTCTAAATTCCCAGCTTACCAAGGCTTTCCATGTCCCCATATTTGAACCCTTTCAAATCAGGTAGAAATGAACTGTTGTTGAAATAAGAGTTTTATGTCACCTTGTGGCTCACCCCACTTGTTGACGCCATTAACTGTAAATAAGGATGTCACATTGATTGTTTGTTTTGCTGAAATATCAGTGATTGGGTATGATGTCAATAGCTCTATTCGGATGGTAATTGTTTCTTACGTGGACATCTGTAAAAAAAATTGTGATAAAACTCATGGATTCCGATAGCAATTTATTTGCAGCAGAAGAACGAGATCTGTGATCCAGTGAGGGGATCCAGTGAAGGGAAGTTGCATGATTGTCCGCTGTAAAATGTCATGTGCTTGGTATAAAAATATGAAAATATTAGCTGTGCTATAGTTGAAATGGATTTCTGTCTTGCATTTTATCTCTCAAAATGATAGACGTCATTCAAAATTAACATAATAAGTTAATGCAAACTTTTTTCTTTACATAAAGTAAGCATAAAGCTGCTTCATTTTTTTTTTTTTGTGCATGTGACTGCAGGCCTATGTAATGCATATTTTAAAATTGTATTGCATACCTGTTGCTGCCATAATAATGGCCAATTTCAAATGTTTATGTGCTTTTCTTGTCTTTCTTTTTCTTCTTAAAAGCTTCCGCTCGCTGTGGTGGATCATTTATGAAATATTGTTCTTGCAAATAAACTCAATATTTTTTTTTTAGTAGTAAATATGCATGCAAATTATAGCAAAGTGCATTTTTTCGGGAACACTTTAGAATAGGGAACACTTGTTCACTATTAACTATGACTTTTCCCTTAATACATTTTTATTTAGCTGCTTATTAATAGTAAGACAATTGTTAATTTAGGTATTGGGTAGAATTAGGGATCTAGAATAAGGTCACATAGAATAAGAATTTAATAGGTGCTTAATTACTACTAATAAATGACTAATATTCTATTAATATGTATGTGAACTAGTTAAGGGAACTAGTTAAGAGACCCTAAAATAAAGTGTTAATTTTTATTCTTGTAAACTCAGAGATGTGGATTCAGATTATTCAAATTACCAGAGAACTTTGATGTTTGTCACAGTGCAGTAGATAATTTGGCCAGGGATTTTTTCGCGGGTGGTAAAAGAGAAACACCTGCATTCTAGATTAACCCCTGTCAATGTTAGATCGCTTACATCTCCATAAGAAACATTTACCGTTCGAATCAGGCTGAGAAAATTATTTATATTCAAGAAACACAGGATGTTATATTTTTAGTCTAAAAATTATTTTATCAATAATTTGTGTAGTAGTGTAGGAGAACCCCCCCAATAAGTTACACAATCAACATGAAGAACAATCTGCTTTTATGATACATGAACTGTGACTCAGATCTGAGGAGGACAATAGTTGTCGGTTCTCCATCAGTCAAGTAATTTCAACACAGACCACTTTATTGGAGTTGTGTCTTTGTACGACTGCACTTGAAGATCTTTAGGCATGCCTTTAGGTAGTGAGAATTCCCCATTTCTGAATAAAGCTGGCCAGTAGCCCAATTCTCATTCAGATTTTCACTCTTCAAGTCACATTCTTCAAGCTCTTGATTGTTAGTGTATCATGAGACTATTAATAAATAAGAAGAAAGAACTAAGGAAATCATTCAGTGACCAGAAAGTGATGTTTGCATACTACTTCCATTTCTGTCTTTGGCCACAGCTAGCAAACAGGTTATTGAGAAGGTATATAAAACAGTCTCTTTTTTCAGAGTAGGTGCCTCAGCCACTTCAGCTTTCTAGAGGACTGTTCTCTAGCTACAACAAAACATTCCTTGGTTATAAAGAGTGCCACTGCACCAGGTGTGGACTTTTTGCCTGGGACTGGAGCAGTGGATTTAATTAAACATATATTCATATATATTGTGTACTGAAGATAAACAGAGGTCTTGTGGATTTGTAACAAAATGAACTATCCCTTCAAGCTTCAAGCACCTACCTCACCACTAGGCATCTACCAGGTGAACCTCAGCACCACCATATGGGTGTAGACAGCCCCCTAAGAAGAAAAAGTATGGGAGCAATCGGCATTCGCTGCAGTGTATTAAGAGGAGTGAAGTGAGCGATAGCTTGCCCTTGCTCTCCCCTTCCCAAGTTTTTGGGGTAATATTAAGCCCTGTTCCATCAACTTCACAAGTTTTTGTCAAAATAAAACTTTCCACAACAAGAACACTAAACAATGCCAAACTGGTGCCCATTCTACTTCTATATGCTTAACTTGGAGGGGTCCCACAGTTTGCAAAATTACATAGTATAACTTTCAATGAAAGTAGAGTGACACAGACAATTAAGAGTGAAAACTGGGCTGCTAAGAGACTTTATACAGGTGTGGGGCTCCCCAGCATTGTTAGGTGAGAATGAGGAAAAGCTCACTGGTAACTGACCAAGAAGACTTTGTCCTATATCATTGACTTTATGTCTTGATATAGCTTATAGGTTTTTTTTCTCTTCTATTACTTTCCACGTGATGGTGATAAATATGGTGGCTGTTAAGAAAAGTTCACGTGACTGAGACAGATTTTTGCTCAGTATCTATTTATTTTGGATAACAAGAGTAAAAAAAGATTTGTACACTTAACCCTAATGTCGTTTTGAAATTATTGTTATTTGGATGTCTTTCCTAATAGTGTCTTGAAATCCTTTGGTTTTGTCAGTGGTGTGTCTCTGTCCTCATCCTTTATGTCCAACTACCCTGTCTTCCCCTTCTCCATTTCTCCACCATCTGTGTGTCTCTCACCACTGTAGTGGACAGCCTGTACGTGGCCCTCAAGAGCATTGACCGAGTGGACATTGTGAACATGTTGGAGGGCCAGGGACCACCAACAGGTCAGCAGGGGGGCTGGGAACAAGATGCGTCCAGGTCTAGGCATCATGAGAGAGACCATCTATCTCCTGGCATCACAAATGGTAAGTGGGAGACACTGCTTTGAGACACTTTCCTTACTTGTCCCACATAATCCATTTTTCCAAGACCTGGCTTTTCCACAAGTTTTTTTTTTCTGCCAAGACCCTTGTCCCCTCTATATCTTGGCCATGAACCTAAAATTTCCTCTTCCAATTCTGCTGTCACCAGGACCAGAACTGAAGACACCCCTCCAGAACTATGTTATGTTGCTATTCTATGTAGCCTGTCCAAATGTTTTGACTACGTTTTAGGGAAATGTAAAACTCTTCAAAGATTCTCTGTTCCTATTGAAATTGGGAAATCTTTTAGGAGATGCTTTTGTAAAGCATCAGACAAACCATGAAGTTGTCACACAACTGACTGAATCTGGGTAAAATACAACTTAAGCTATGACAGTATCTGTGGCTTGTAGTATATATGTTTTGTAAATATGCGTGAAAACGCGAAAATGTGAAAGAGTGGTCTACCTTACCTATGCTATCTGTCCAATTTGAACTTGTGTAAAGACCACTGTTGCTTGATATTCACACAAAAATACTGTGAAGAGGCATGATGAAATCAAGTAGGTTCTCTGGAGTTAGCAATGCCTTATCTGTTGTCTTGGATCACATGCATGTTGTTACCAAGTATATAAAGACCCTGACCTCACAGAAACACATCCCACGTTTTATTACACACAGTAACTATTTGATATTTGCATTGACCATATGGTGGCAAATGTTGCATCTCCTTTAATCACTTTCAATCAGGCACAAAGCCTTTGTTTCACCTGTTACTGAAATCTGTTTTCGTAACATATCACCTGAAATACAGTGTGTGACTTTGAACAATGTTTAAAAAGCCAACCATCCAGAAAAATGCAGGTAATCAAAAGTCCTAACAATGACAATTTAGACAACTTGACATTTTAACATTTTCAACAGCATGCAACAGATCTTGTCAATACAGCTTAAGTTGTATTTAACTCCAGTTATGAAGCCCGACAGTTATAATTTCTGTGGATACCTGATATGTGATGAAATTGTTCCTTTTACCATTAACAAAGGTAACCTAAATAATTCCAGATATCAGTTAATTTGGTAGCATGCTTCTTGTGTTTTTGTGGAACCATTATCGTATGCATATATTTTACTCATACAGAGAGATGCACATCTTTACAATTGAAAGCCTTAGTAATGAAGAGTAAAACAGATGCTGAGGGGGTCAAGTCCAGTGCAAAATATACATTCATATCACCCTGAAGGGCCACTAAAAGGGTCATGACACAACTTCTGTTGTATTATTTTCCTTAAGGTTCACTTATAATGTATATATCATACATAATCATATTTAATTAATACATGACCATTCTCCACATTCTCTGTGTCCTACTAATTTAAAGATGCTGTTATTATGCTTCATGACTTCACTGTAAATCACCATTGTTATGACAGGGTAACAACCAACCTGATCTCACAGAATTCCGTGTAATGACAACAGACTCCTAACGCATAATTCCGTGTTAGTGACACGGAACGATGGGCTCACGAAAAAGATTTAAGTCAGTGACAGGCATCAGCCGTGATCCATGCACGGATATCCGAATTCAAATATTTGGTAATGATATTGCCATTATTGCATATGTCTTGGGGTGTGATTTTTCACTGTAAGCAGTTTTATTTATATTACTTTATTTATACATTTATGAGCACGTAACCCAACACCTACTCCTAAACCTACCATCAGTTAATAAAACACAAGATAAACCGGCAGATACAACTACCGACATTATTTATTAAAAAGGATTAATATTCCAATTCTTCCGAGGCAAAAGGATTTATTTGTGACAAAACGCTATCTCTCCATCCGCCGTCACTCATCTGTGCTGCAGCTGCTGCTGCTTTGCGCAAATTCAAAAAATGCCACCAGGAGAATCCTCACGTCAGCCTTGGTTGTAAATTTCTATTGGCTCTTGTGTGTCTCGTGACCGATCGCGTCATTCTACAGGATGAGAGTGTCTTTTGAATGAGATGTGAGCGTGTTAACGGAGCGGGATAATTTCAATGATTAAAACCTTGTGTTTTACTCTCTTCTTCGCATAAAGACATTATATGGCTTCAGAAGGACTTGAAATGCAACACAACTTGTTTGTAATGCTATTTTTACTGCTTATGGTCAGTTTTTGCAATACCTGTGACTGCGCTTTTATTGTCTGCGTGTGTTTTATATTGTTCAGAAGTGGGTAGGTTTAGGGTAAAGGTGGGGCTAGTTGCTACAATGAAAGTATAAACTTTAAATAAAATGAATCCGGTTATCCATGCGTGGATCACAGCTGATGCCTGTCACTGACTTACATTGTAATCTTTTCCATGAGCCCATCATGGAATTTTCAGCGATTCCGTGACACTAACATGGAAATTTGCGTTAAGAGTCCGTGGTCATTACCGGAATCCTATGAGATCAGGTTGCAACAACCCATTGCATAGAAAATACATATCAATACCCCTGCCGTATCGTGCAGATTACAGTATATATGGCATTAAATAATCATAAATAAACTAAATTATGTGAAGCATACACATCTCAAACTACTACATTTCCAATAAACATAACAAATAACGCA
Organism: Enteromius mattozi; assembly: GCA_032359235.1. Lineage (NCBI taxonomy): Eukaryota > Metazoa > Chordata > Actinopteri > Cypriniformes > Cyprinidae > Enteromius > Enteromius mattozi. The sequence goes on from JAUMHE010000048.1 coordinate 21,472,294, forward strand.
TTGAACAGCAGTCTTGATTCTCAAGATGCACTCTTAACCGTTAAACTGTTAAACAGCATCTCATGGCATGTGATGTATTGGAGTGGTCAAAGATGTCAATCAGTAGCACAAGGAGAAAAAAAATAACAAACAGCACAAAGTAGAATGTCCTGCCCTTTCTTTAGTACAATGCTTCACCCCTACTTGCACGCCATGTGACGCAAAAATTAAATACATAAATAAATAATAATAATAAATAAAAATGTGTTGCTGTGGAAGCAGTCATGCACTTGATCCATTCATTTGATGTCACAAAGTTTTTAAGTAGAAAACAAGTTGTTTTGCAGCTTTGTTTCAGTCAACACTCAAAACTGGGGAGGAAGTTTCAACAGATCAATTATATTCTTCATGTCGTTTACCATTTAATTGATATCAGATCTCCGATTTAAAGGATTTAGTTCTTGTTCAAAAGTAAGATATATTAATTGTAATGGTTGAGTTTAAACACATCTTCTTGTTGTGACCATCAGCCACAACCTTTAAATCGCAGTGGTCAGCACAAGGACATTGACTTTGATGAAGTGGCTCACACTTATGTATAAATAGAGTGTAGAGAGATCTTTACTGTAGTAAGCTGTGTCATTGCTTTATATGCCCTTTCTGTAAATTGCCAGTTTCATTACGCCAGCCCCTATTACTGACAAATACAATGCTTGTGTCTAGTCACCCCCTTACCTCTGAGTAATGGGCTTATCATCATTGCATAAAGAAAAAAAAAAACACTTCTTCCTTGATTTATTCTTCATTCATAAAGCCATAAAGCCATCCTATATTTCAACACCTGAAACAGGGCCCAATAAATCATTCCCATGTTGAATGTGTTCATTGAAGTACCCCTATTATGGGTTATTAAAGGTTAATATTTTGGTTTTGAGAGTCCCAAACAACAGGTTGACATGCATGCAATGTCAAAAAACACTTTCATTTTCTTGTAATATGCATTTATTTTTATCCTATTTGTTTAACTCCCAAATGATTTGTTCAACGATTCATTTTTCCAAACGCCTCCGGTGATTGGTCAATTTCATTTAAAGCAGTGTTGTGAGCTTTGAACACTCCAAACCTAGTGGCAAAGAATGAATTAGCATTTTCCATCAGACCAACCTGAAAAGACCAACAAGTGGGTGGGCAATATGCTAATGTTTAATTTTAGTGTCAACATAAAATGGCTTGGGATTTGTTTTAAAAACAATATGTTTCATTGATTCAAAGAGGACCTTTTTTTTGAGATAACTTTATACACGGTGCACTTTCAGATATAAAACTTTGCACAATGTTTTCATTCACGTAGTTCATTTTAACTTACTTGTTAACAAAAATCCATAATATTGGCACTTTAAACTAAATAGGGCCTCTTAGCTAGGGTATCCATGAATTTCTCGGTTACACTTTATTTCGATAGTCCATTTAGACATTCTACTAACTATAAGTAACTCTGTAACTACATGTCAACTACATGTCAACTAATTCTCATTAATTCGCAACTACATGTCTACTAATTCTCAGATTATACTGTTAGGGTAGGTTTAGGGTTAGTAGAATAAGTTGACATATACTTGTAAAGTTTCTGATAGTCAGTATTAAGTATGTTGTGGACCCATCAAAATAAAGTGTTAGGAGATATTAAGCAGACAGTCTATTAATACTCTAATGACTGCTAGTTGACATGTACTTGCAAAGTTACTTACTGTTAGTAGAATATCTAAAGTGGACTATCAGAATAAATTGTTACCCATTTCTTTTCTGAAATATGCGAGAAAGACCACCACTTCAACTGTCCAGTGCAAAAGTTAATGCTTGGTGATGCATAGACTTCCCCATGACTTTGGCCAGTGGTTTTGAATCTGTTCGATCACACCCAGTTTTCATTCCCTATAAAAACAGAGAGCAGCTTCTTAAGAGCACACCCTGGGCATGTGAGAGAGAGACCTGACTGCAGCCTGAAACTTGATGCATGCTCACCATTTGTTTATGCAAAGCACTGTGGTGGCATCTAGTGGTGGAGCTGCAAGAGTTTGTGCACTTCACTGTGAATGTGCAAGCAGCCTGTGTTGGGACAGCTATTGAGTGACTCACTACCTCGAAGGGAGCAGTAGCTCTCAGCATGTTTTCCCAGTTTGTGGATTCTTTTGCTATGCAATGATATCTTGAGGATAAACATTGTTAGCATTTAAAGTGTTTGTGACAGTTTGTGGGTGCACTATTTGCAGGCCTTATTTGGTTATTGCCCTGCAGGGGGTACTCAGGCAGCTACCCTCTTCTTTTTCATTCACTCCTCTAGTAAGAAGAGTTCCTGGTTTGTCCCTCAGCGGTGTAGCAAGTAAACACATTTTTGGGTAGGATCCCACTCTGCCCTAACAAGTATGCATGTGGCTTATTTCCACCTATACAACAGTTTGGCAGGGTGATGTGGGAAGGACAGATTGTGTTTTTCTTGGTAGACAGAGTTGCTGCAAAGATTTTGTCATTCTTCTTATTCCTGATATCGCTTCTGTATCAAAACTGTAACAGAAAACCCCCTCTGGGATCACTGATACATCCAAGACTCTTCCTTTGTCTGACAGACTGAACCGCCACCTTTTCTCCTGTATGACCATGAGGCCCTGGCCTTTTCCATGGCTCTTTGCATCTCTAAAGTCAGGAGACGAGATCTTTATAAAACACGCACAAGTTGCACTGCCTGATCTCGCTGTGTCTTTTCTAGCATGGCAGATTCGCTGTCCCATATGATTGGTAATTGGTGAGCACTAAAGTCGAGTTCAAGTCCCTGAAAGACAGTAAATGCACTGGAAGCCCATTTAGCTAGGCTTGACTGCAAACTGTCTGCTGTGGCGTCTGTACTTCTGAGTTGTTCAATAAAGGCCACTATTGGGTCATTTAGTGTATCCTATTAACCCAGAGCATGGATCTCCATTGGATGGTCAATTGATTGTAAAAAGTTTGTTTCTACATGTGAGTGCAACTAATTTTAGGAGCACTTTCTTACCTGCTGTTTTTCGTTAATCTCTTTCCTTCATAGCAAGACTTGTGATTTTTGTTATGATGGCAGTATTGAAAATTGAGGAAGTGGTGCCTCACTCGCTTGCTCAGTGACGACTGCTGCAGGTAGTTTTCGAAGAGAAGAGAAGTACATTGCACTGTATTTTACTGTCTTCCTCATTTGAGCATGAAAGGAAGACTAGAGGCATACGGTACTTGTAAAGCTAAACACGCAGCTTGGTGCTGCTGTGATGGAAAGCTCTGCAGGAATTGCTACCTGTGGTGTTTTAGCTGACATATAGCAGAAACAAGGAATTGGGATGATGGCATGAGGAGTATGCTTTTTATTATGTACCACACACAGTGCTAACAAAAACCAAGACATTCTGTCACTATTTATTTACGTTTAAGCCAAGACATAGAGTCCATTTGAAACAATAGAATCCTGTACAAATTGAGTAATATCCACACAAGGACAACAATCATTTTAGTGGATCCTACCTCAAATGGTAAGGAAGAAAATTCCAAACTACCACAGAAAAGGCTTGGTTACGCTTAGATTTTAGTTATGAGTATAGGTGAAAATTAAACTTGGCCAAGTAGAGTTTACACATCAATCATGGTGAGTCAAAATCTCAGGCTCAGTTGCTTACTTTAAAAACCACTTGATAGAAACTTGTGTGGTCCATAATTAGTCCACAATATCCAGCCTAAATCATTTACTCACAAACGATAAGAAGGCTCAGGCTGACCAGGTGAAAATTCCAATAAATTTGTAATCAGTATTCAACAAAGAGTCCAAAAATAGCTTCTTCTATATAAGGTTATCAAATCAACAGACTTAAAAAATGAAAACAAGTGCATCTTGTGCATAAAGTTGTAAAATGCACATCGAAGTCAGCTCCTGGAGGGCTGCTGTCCTGCTCCGACCCACTCCAACAGACCTGCCTGAAAGTTTTTAACACAAAAGACTTTGATTAGTTAGTGTGCAATGTTACTGTTTGAGCAATGAAATATATGTCTATATTTTGTAACAATTACATGAATATACCAAACGTACCGTTATTCTCCTGACTTCTGAAAATAGAAAATTAATGAACATTTACAGCCCATTTAGTTAAAATGACAGATAAGGATTATTTCTAGCGCAGTCTTATGATTTAAAGTGATTTGTTGCAGCCTTTTGACTGAAACTTCCACAAAACGGAAGTGTCTCCAATAATTTAAAACACAATCGGCTCATTAGGAAAAAGGTGGACAGAACCTAAAAAGATAGCAGTAGCAGGCCAACATGTACGTACTTGTTCAACCAGAATCTGAAAGTAGCTATACTGTTCACTGACCTCTGTTTCATCGACTTGAATCATTACCTATGTTGTATGAGTGGCCACTACTGGTAGAACCCATGCACAGAAGCTGATTTTGCTGAGTTCGACATGTTTCTGTATCGACATCTTTGTTGACCTTAAAACAACATTGTGCTTAACCAATCAGACTGAAGAACCAGTTTATAGTTTCTGTGAAATTTAGGCTTACAACCAGTGTGTGGTTCTTGTACATGTACATGTGTCATTCATCTATCATTTCCTCTGATTTTAGGGTTTACTTATGGGTATAGTTAGGTTTAGGTGTAGAGATATGGTCAAGACAAAATATTTGGATTAAAATGTTGTTCCTGGGTCATCAAAATATGTTGACCTAGGAACACAACTAACTCCGCAAAATCAGGACGTGTGAACCCATGCAGTGGGTAGAAATGGAACACCCTTGATCACTTGGAATGTGCTACGGTGCTTTTTATTATTATTATTCCTTATCAGTTCTCTATGCACCATTCCTACATGTGTACATGTATGTTTAGATTGTTAAGGAAAACTAGCTACAAGTATTATGTAGATAAATCTCAAAATAAATGTACACATGAGAACACGCTTTGTCAAAACCGAGGGGTCAAGATTCTGTCCATATAAACTTAAAGTTTTAGTGTGGTTGAAGTGTGAATGCTGCCATCCGCACCTTGGTGTGCACCAAACAAGTCCCACCATTTCAGGGGGTCTCAGTCTACATTCAGTTGAATGAATGCCACACGGACCAAAGGCATTGTAACTATATCCTTATGCCTTTTGGTTTGGCTTTAAAAATAATACTTCGCTAAGCAAATTAGGGACTATATTTTTATTCATATAAATATAAACAAATATAAACCATATAACCCAAATATAAACATAGAGCAAAATTGAACACACTCATTGTTATGCAGGGATGTGAAGTGACTCCTAGACACAAGCATCGATGGAGTAGGGCAGGGTTTCTCAAATCTTACCCTGGAGGTCCGAAGCACTGCAGAGTTTAGCTCCAACCCTGATAGAACTCACCTACCTGTGATTTTCTAATGATCCTTAAGACAGTGATTAGCATGCTCAGGTGTGTTTGATTAGGGTTAGAGCTAAACTCTGCAGTGCATTGGACCTCCAGGGTAAGATTTGAGAAACCCTGGAGTAGGGGCTTCAGGGGAATACAATGAATTAGGGCTGGGCAATATATCGCACAATGTATTCATGCGCATCTCATCAGTAAAGCCGGTTCTTTGATTAGCGGTAAATCTCCATCACCTTTTTTTAAATGAAGCGTCAGTTAATACACAGAGCTGTAGATCAATGACAAGCTACGCAATATTGAGTTCAGTATCGCAAATGAATCACCCGCGAAACTGAACATGATATTGCAGTGATCTACGGCTCTGTGTATTAACTGCCGCTTCATTTGAAAACAGGTGATGGAGCTAATCAAAGGCTTTACTGACGAGATGTGCATGAATATATCGTGCAATATATTGCCCAGCCCTACAATGAATGCTTGTATCCATAGTTAGTGAAATGAAAGCTATTTTTTTATGTTATCATAATTTTAATATTACCTATCTCTGTGGAGTATAATCTGCTATGAATAACAAGAGTAGTTCACAAAATCCTAGTAAATTTAAACAACACTGTTTCACATTTTGTCGCTTGGTCAAGACCCTTTTGTGTCGCTTTCTGAAGCTCAAGGTACCCCTTTTTAGTCACTTTTCCTCTGTTGTTTTAAATAGGAAACCCTTAGCATCAATGTTTTAATTTTCGATTATTTTTTTTATTTTATTGTCATAATTAAAAGATATATTAAAACAAATGGCATTATTGCATATATGTAGGGGTGTGATTTTTTCCAATGTAAACAGTCAAAACAGTTTTATTTAAATAATATTATTTACACATTTATGAGCAGGTAACCCAACCCCTGCCCCTAAACCTACCATCTGTCAATAAATCACAAGATATAGCAGGCAGATACAACTACCGTCATAATTTAATTGAAAAATATTAATATTCCAAGTCTTTTGAGGCAAAACGATTGAATTGTGAAAGGAATAGACGTGGTCGCTGTCTCCGTCTTCCGTATACTTCCTGGACGCTGCTGCAGTCTGTGCGCGATTTCAAAAAATGCCGCTACAAGAATCCTTACACCAACGTTGGTTGGTCTTGTGTATTTCGTGACCGATTGCGTCATTCTACGGGACGGGAGTATGTTTTCTGAATGAGACGTGAGCGCGTTAACGGAGCGGAATCATTTCTAGTTATTAAAACTTTGTGTTTTACTCTCTTCTTCGCATAAAGATTTCGTATGGCTTCAGAAGACTTGGAATGTGACACGACTTGTTTGTAATGTATTATACTGATTGTTTATGATTAGTTTGTGCAATAAATACCTGTAACTGCATTTGCCTGTGTATGTTTTATATTGTTCAGAGGTGGGTAGGTTTAGGGTAGGGGTGGGGTTTGGTGCTCCAATAAAAGGAAAAAATTGTATAATAAATTTATATATGCATGCAAACCATTATATTAAGCCAAACAACTGAAAAAAATGGAGGACCCTTCACGTTGAAAAGTGACTAAAAAGGGGTACCTTGAGCTTCAAAAAGCGACGCAAAAGGGTCTTGACCAAGAGTTGGAGTGAGACTGTGTTGATTTAAAAGGGACGACCATGCTTTTTTGTGTGACATCTTGGAATAGTGGGGCAATATGGCAGTTCTGTTTTTTCAGTAGAGCATTAAACCTGTTCCCTTTCTTGATATGTCACATGCAGCCCAGCCTTCTTCCTCTCCTTCTCCTTCTCCTCTTGTGCACCTCCTCTCTGACCTTTGACCTCATACAGACATCATGTTGACCTCTGGCCCTCATTTATCTCTCTGTCCTCAGACCAGTCGTGTGTTTTCTTTCCCCCCCAAGCCACCTTCCCCCCTCCAAAAAAAGGAAAGTTGTTGCTCTGTTTTGTGATCAACCCCCTCCATCACCAGTTGTATGCTTAGCACCCCCTACAGGAGGGAGGTGTTTCTGACTCACCTGTCTCCTTTTCTTTCTGTCTCTCTCTCTCGCTCTGTCTCCTTTCACCCAAACAACCCTTTCTTGTCTTTCTGCTATGAGGCCTGTTTACATGCTCTTGTGGCACTTTCTTGGATGTACCTCATACCATGATCTCTGCATGCATGGTCCAAAAGTAACTTAACGCCATTAAAAATTTTGTGGCCATACATCTTTATGAAACTGTGTGTTTATCTTTTTTATTATAAATAAAAATAATTTAATTCAGATTTGTTTGACAATATATGACAATTATACTATTTAATTATATATTTAGCCACTTTAGCTTTGGTGACATGATGCAAGCTATATTTTGTTGCCAGATAGAGGAAAAAAACATAAATATACTACAACACAGGATGCTACAGACATATACTACACATACATGATAAGCAAAATATATATAAGCAAAATTTAGATTTTTAGATTTAAACCATTAGGTAACCAACAGTGACTTTGTTCTATTACACACAGTTGGCTCTTAGGTTAATTTTGGACCCTGTCCGCATGTATCACAGGAGGGCATAAAGCATGAATGCTTCTCCATTGAGATTTCATAAAAACTTTAGCTTGAAGGGCTCTGAAACAGGACACAATGACAAATTACATGGTGCATGCATTACCATAAAGATAAGTGAAACAAAATAAAGTCACTCTTTTGGTAAGGTTAGCATCAACTATCCTTAAAGAGTGCAATTCAGGGAGTAATTATTTTCTGTTCTCACTAAAATGTCTTTATGGCATATGTTATCTTCCTTGTGTGATGCCCTTCAAATAAAATATCACTTTTTGGCATGAAGTCCAACAATGGAACTTGCATGGCATGTTACAGCTGCATGAAGTCCTTGCTGGTGCTATTCAGTCTTTGATAGTTGTTAAGCCCTTTGCTTGAGGAGCATAGAGATATGTTTGTTTCTTTGTTACCTTTCTTTTTAACCTTCTGGGTCACTGTACAATCACTTATTTATATTCAGTATTGTCATTTTCCTCATGTCTTTCTATTACCTGTGAATTCAGGGATCCTGTTAAACTCCTCGCAATAAGTTTTTTTTTTTGTTTTTTTTTTTAAATACTTATACAAATAAGTCTTTTCTATTTGTTCACAATTACACATTTTCTGTGTTAGTGGATGTTATGTTTTTTTTTACACATAACATGTTATGGATTGGCTTGTTTTTTCTATCAGAATTGTTTTCTATTGTTTTTTACTTTATTGTCCTCACAAGCTTGTGATTGTGCCTTACTTGTTTGTGTTTTTGTGAGTGTATTTTGTATGTCAATGTCTGTTTCCCACTCTTTGTCTGTCATAAAAGGCATTTAATGCACACAAAATGCACAAGAGCTAATGTAGTACTGAAATATATGTACTCAAATGGATGTTGTCCTGTACATAGTATACATACTACATTTTCAGGGCTTTTGTACATAATACTGTTGCTGCATAACATACAAAATAGTTTACCCAAATTAATCACTCATTGATCACTATACATCGCTATGTATTTATTTTGGATTGTAACAGTATTGTATTCCAACTAATATCCATTTAACCTTAAATTATTTTTCAGTAACTACAAATAAGGTCCCATTTAATAACATTAGTTAACGCATTAACTAACATTAAGGAACAACGAGCAGTAAATTTTTAACAGTAGTTCAGGTCCATTACAACTCTTGATTTTAATGATGCATAAGTATTTTAAAATTAAAATGACCTAAGATTAATAAATGCTTTAGTAGTTTTAATTGTTAATGTATATTAACTAATGTAGTGAACTGATGTTAACAAATAGAACCATACTGTAAAGCGTTTGCGACTATCAAAGAAACTACACAGACATAAGGTCACATGATGAAGTGTATCCACCCTCTGAACTACCATTCCAGGGCCATGTGGTTAATATATCTCTTTGGCGTGTGTAGTGTGCTCTGTATGAGAGGTCTTATCTGTACGGAGGTCGTAAACTGGGGAGAGGAAACAGACTAGTCAATAAGGTCCATTGTTTATGTCAGAGTAAGAATGTTATTTTGGACAATACACATTACTTTCTCTCTCTGACAATACACATCTTTCTCTTTAGAGTATAGTGTCGCTTGAGTTTATTAACATTGCTCTTAATGAGTGTGTTTACACGTACAACAGAACACTATCAAAATGAGCTTCTTATAAAAACAGAGAACAAATAATAAAATATTACTAAGATGCTTATGACTTTACGTTGCTGGTTTAACATGAAAACACATCTGTTTATAATAATTTTTTTAAGCCACAGTGATTTTTATTGGTGTCTATAAAATATCTATATATTGCTATCCATATCTACAGGTATATATGTATAGCTATTGTTTGTTTGCAAATTTGTTGTCATTTAAAGGAGAAGTGTGTGATTTCTGTGTGACTACTGTCACAAAATGAAACAAATAAATAAATAAACATGCCTGTTTCCATTGGTCAAGCTGCCATTGATTAAGCAACCATATTGTCCCGCCCTAACCCTTTATCATTGGTTCAGCCAGTTTTTGCACAGACAAATAAAGCAGTGGAAATACACACCTCCTCTTTAAGGCTGGAGTCTATGTAATTTCCAGTGTGCTGGGAAGAACGTCTGAACTTGAGTTTCAGAGAATGTGTTTTCACACTTTACTACCATTTTTTCTGCACAAATCTTATAAACTACATGGATATGACTTGTATCAAAGTTACATGAATTGTAATGAGTTCATTTCAGCTGTGTGTGTTTAGTACTGTTGACAGTTGTGTATGTGTTTAGACATTACCCTTCTTCATGAGAACAGTGGTTATTGATCTTTGCTGGTTGCTTGCATGCATGCTATTTAGTCTGATAGAGGCTAAAATGTCATGACTCAGAGAATGAGAGCATGGAAGATGAAGCATGTGTGTACAGGGTGCTCTGCCCCAACTCCACAGTTCTGAAGGGGTGTCTTTTCCTTCTTGGTTGGTGACAGTTGAAAGGTTCTCTTTAACCCCCTATCTCTTGTGACAAGAAGTGGGGCAGCGACAGTCTTATAAAATTGCATACTTGATGCTACGACAATTGCCTGTGCTCTTGCTGCTGGCCCAAAGCTGCTGCAAACAATGCTAGCGACCCTCCCTACTTCCTCCAGATATGCCTTGCAAATGTTGTATGATGCTGCACCACTGCATTTGCTGTTAGCAGCAAATCCGATTCTCTTTTGAGAGGCAGAGAGTTCTCTGATTGGCTACCATGTGCAAGATGCACTCAAGTGCCCATAGACAATTTCAGGGCATCTATTTCAGTGATATCTGTCAGGTACTTGGGACAAGAAATGGCTTACAGCAGCTTTAGCCTTCTCCAATCTTGCAGCTTGCTCTCCAATCTCCCTTCCCTAACCCCCTGGTCTGGAGCACATCCCTCCTGGGTTCACTTGTGTGGGGGGGCTGATTGGGAGGCACAGTGGGGGGCCTGTATCAGTGTGCCTCTCTCTGTGTCGCTCCAGGTTACGGGCTGGTGGTACAGGAAGAACTAGTCTCACCGGCCTCCATGCAGTACAGTCTACCTTCGCCACTGGGCAATGAGCCCTACTGGCAGGAAGTGTCAAGCATGGAGTGTGCACCCATCGCTACCACTGAAGAGGACACACTTATGGAGATGTCTGAGGTACAGGTTTGGCCCTCAGGCAATAGTCCATCCATTGTGGCTGTAGAGGACTCCTCACTGGATTGCAGCCAAGCTGATGACTCCGAGGCACTACTGAACAGGAGCCTGGGCCACTCGAGGAGCGGGACTCCCGGCGCAAACGGACCAGTGGGACTTGCTGCTCAGGAAGGGTTAAGTGGTTCCATCGAGCTACTTGAGGATCAATCCATTGGGGCAGATTCAGATTACACTGCTGCCGGGATGCTGTGTCTGAGCGAAGGGGTCAACATCAATGCTCTGGACAGAGGTCAGGGGTCGGAGAGGTTAGAAGGTGCTGTAGGTCAAGAAGTCAACAACATTAAAGACGATTCCAGTGGAGGTTTGGGAGAAGGAGGAGGTGACGGCATGAACGTAGAAGATAGCATATCTCTCATTTCAGGGCAACAGCGAGTTTATGCTCGAATGAGTGAGTCACCTGTGCTAAGAAGACGGGCAGATCCTGGTGATGACAGGTGAGTTTTCAATAGACCCTAAATTGTTTTGTTGACCAGTAGGGACTCAAGGAAGTATCATCAGGTAATCATTCTCAGCTCTTGATATCAAAGACTAATTCTTATATGTGTCATTTACATGCTACTAGTGTCACTAAATGGAATTGCAAAAAACTGCACTGTTACTACCTTTTCTAAATTCTCTCCACACCATGATAGTTCGGTCCCAGACCCATTGTTGTGTCGGGCTGGTCAAGATGCTCAAGCAAACAGTGCAATGTTTTAACAGTGTTAAAGAGTTTCATCTTTCTCTTCTGGGAAATTGGACTGAAAATATTAATGACTAATGATCTCCCACTATAAAAAGTTTCGACCTCTAGAATGAGAACAGCCCGTCATCCTAAATTATAAATAGACTTTCGTCAGGGTAGTGTTATATTTAATTTTTGACAAGAATGAAAACCAGGCTGTGAGGGATAGAAGTATGGATTGTTAAATGGATTGTTAAGACCATGCCAGTGGTTAAACCGACAAAACATCTTTCCAAAAGATTTTCAGTAAACAAAAACTCCATAAAATACTTTTGAAAGTTGTTAGGTCTTTACTAGGAGTGTCTTATTCTGCTCCTGGAGGGAACGTTCCTGCAATAATTTAGTTCTAACACACCTAACACACCTGGCTGAACATTTCTAGTGATCTGCAAGAACTGGTTCAGGTTTGTTTAATTGGGGCTGGGGCTAAACTCTGCTGGAAGTTGTCCCTGCAGGAGGTGCTTCTATATCAATTGCGTCTGACTAACAATAGCTAGTAGTTCTTTGGTTTGTCTGTGGTTGGCTAATATTCATAGGTATCCAAATTTAAAGTGGTTGCAAATTATATGACTTAAAATGTAAGTGCCATTCACTGTGTTTGTCTAAGATACAAACCATCAAGTGTGGTGTTCTGCTTTTGTATAAACAAAAGGCTTTTGGCTATATAATGAAAAAGGATGAGCCCATTGATACTTTATTGCAATAGGACAAGGGTGTCTAATCCTGCTCCTGAAGTGCCACTGTCCTGCAATGTTTAGCTCCAACCAGCCACAACACTCTTGCCTGGAAATTACTACTGCAGTAGTTTTAAATCCTAGTCCTGGGGGCTCACTGCTCTGCACATTTTTGTATGTTTCCTTTAACTGAGAGCTGATTTCATGGAGCTTTCGCCTATTGAGCTGGTTATCTGAATCAGTGTTAAACAATGGAGACATGCAAAATGTGCAGAGCAGTGTGTTCCCAAACCTAGGATTGAAAACCACTGTTCTAGTGAGTCTGAAGACCTTGATTAGCTGTTTAATTAGAGTTAACCCTAAACTCTGCAGGTCAGTGGTCTTCCAGAAACAGGTTTTGATGACCATAGTTTTTCTTCAACCCTAATTATACACACCTAAACCTGTTAATCAAGATCTCCAGGATTACTAGAAACGTCCAGGTAGGTGTTTCGGAGCATCTTGGAGCTAAACTCTGATAGGGGCCCCCCATGAGCAGGATTGGACACCCCTGCAATAGGAAATACTTCAACAGAGGAAAGACAACTGCACTCATCAAACCTTTTCATAGAGACTTTATGTGAGTGACAAATTGCATGGCCTGTGTCTATTTAATAACTTCTTTTCACTTACTGTCTGTGGTTCTTTGGAACAGAGTAAGGTTACTTCCACTTATAGTGATTACTGCCAACTACATTGTCATTACCTCGTTCTAATTTTCTGTTTCGTTTCTCAGGTTAAGTGCTGGGTCCTTCCTATCTTATCTACAGGATCAGGGGGCTCCTGGTTGGCACTCGGCCCCAGAACAAACCCAGAACAGAGTTGGATCTCTACAGTGCTCTCTTCCTAGACAGGCAATGGAGTCTATGATGTCATCAGTACGAGCCACAGTGGACTGTGATCCTAAGCAATCTTGCCTAGCCCAAGAAGCCCTAATTGAACCAGTGCGGGACATAGGGCATTCTGAGATCATCCACGGGCATTATCAGGGAACTCAACCTTTTGAGAAAGGACTGGGCTTCCCGCACAGAACAGCTAACATACGAGGTTGGGAGGACATGCGTCTAAGAGGACAGGTAAGGGTTGGGAAAGAATTTGAGATTCCTTTTATCTGATTTCATTTGTGTTTTCACATATCATGGTCATTTTTTGTCACATTGTTTTTGCCTTAACCTGCAATGATATGATGGATGAGATAGACAACAGTTCTGCCACAGGTAGGAAAGGGGTTTTGGCACTTCTAAATTTCTTTGGTAATCTATGACACTGACTGTTATACAACTCTGACAGAAATTCAATTACCTCAAGGCTCCAAAGTCACTGGTTATCAAGGTAGATGTTATTCAAGTTGATGGTTACACTTTCTCCAGTGGGAGAGCCATGGAATTTGGTATTTTCCCCAAAAATCTGCTTTTATTGCAAACTTGTTGTTAACAAAGCATTTTCAAACCTAAAAGTAATTTGTAGTGATGTTACGTGGTAACATTTGCATCTTTTCGAATTATACTGTTTTACACCTTTGACCTTTCTAGTGAAGGCTTTGCTTGTGTGCTTTGATATGTTTTGTTTACTATTAAAAATACAGCATAGTGTACTTCAGAAGAATTATTTAATACCCTACATAAGTGATTTTAATACTGTGTGACTAGATTTTAAAAATAATGTGCATTTATGCATAATTGAGCTAGGAGAAGAAATGGGAAAAATTAAAACAATGAATAATGACATTAAGAACAAGCACTAGCAAGTCCTAGATGCCATCTGTGACAGAACATATTACAAGTGACTGTATTATTATAAGTGGACATGGATAATTAGCTTTGAAAAATATTTATTTCACTAAGGCTGATAGAAACACAAGTATGCACAATTGTTTGTACTTGCTTGTGGTGCAATGCACACACGCACACAGGTTTCCATGTTTTATGGGGGCATCGCTCAGACACAATGGCTTTCACACTGTAAAGACTGTATGTCCTTAACGTGACCCATGCCCCTAAACCTACCCCTCACAATATTTTTTTCCCAATTTTAGATTTTCAAAAAACTTTGTTCTGCATGATTTATAAGCTTGGTGTTTCCTTGTGGGGACACACAAAGTCAAAACATAGGGAATACCAGGTGTACACATACACACACATACAGTACAGCCGGCCCCTAGAAGGACACAACCCATTGGTTTCTAAAAATAAGACCTTGTCTCCGCTGCTCCTGCTGCACTGGCTAGTGGGGGGATGAATGTTATATATGGATTCGGAAAGCATGGACAGTAAGGTCATAAACTACAATGGTTTCTCAATGGCACGCAAGACACACAATGTGCTTTTTTTGAACTGTGAAAATTGTGATAAAGAAAAATAACTTGACATTATAATTTTCATGAAAAACGTGAAATATTTTGTGAGGGGAGGTGAAACCTTTATTAGGAATATTTGAGTAAAGTCAAGTTATTTGAATACCTGAAAGCTGAATTTTTGGTATTCATTGGCTGAATGTATTTCCAGAAATGCACTTACAATGTACACTACTGTTCAATACTTTAGTCAGTAACTTTTTTAATTTAATTTAATGTGTCAAAGACATGTATGTTCCTACAAAAGACTCCTGTTTCAAATAAATGCTGTTCTTTTGTACTCTCTATCCTTTAAAGGCAAAATGGATCATAGTTTCCAAAAAAAAAAAAGAAGCAGCACAACTGTTTTCAACAATATTGCTGTTTTTGCATTATTTCCAATCAAATATATATAACATAAGAAACTTCTTTCAAAAACTTTTAAAAATCTTACTGTCCCCAAACTTTTGAATAGTAGTGCACATCTGAGGAAAAAAGTTTTCAAGTAAATCATTCAAGTAAATTAACATGAAACTTGAAAGTACTCTGACATAAGCATCCTGATGAAAGGTTCTGTTGTGTCTGTAGTTCAACCGTGCATCAACCATGCAATAGTACATGTAAACCAAAGGAGGCACCTGGTGTGAAAACGCTGTTGGTGAAATGTTAGCAGCTGTTCGTTCACACACCAACTAAGAGCCACAACAAGAGAGTTGTGCTCACATTGTGGGTATTTAAAGCATACAGATCACATGTGCAATCAGACACTAGACAGAAGGGAGATGTTTTTGGAAGGTTGAGAGAGAGAGAGAGGGCAAGAGAGAGAGAGAGTGTGGTCAAAAAAGGAAGCTACAGCCAACCACATTCCCAACGCAGCTGAATGTGGAAATGACAGAAGAGGGAATAGGCTCAGATTAAAAATTGCCTGCTTTCTTTAAATGAAAGCTGTGGATAGAGTGGAAGACGGAATCTAGGGGAAGATAACATCCTTCCCCAAATCTCTGGACCTCGCCTCGCTGTTGGAGCGTGTTTCTGAGTGCTTGTGAGAGAGTGACCGCTACACTATGTGGGCTCTGGTGACTGAGCTGCTGTTCAGCTTCGTTCTGTTGGCCTTCATGGTCATCAGCTGCCAAAACGTCTTGCATATCGCCAGCAGCTCTGTCCGATCGGTGCTGGCCTACATTCACACTCAGCTGGATCGTGAGTTGGGTGAGAATGAAGGTGTGGCTGATGAAGAGGAAAACGTCACCACTCGAGTTGTGCGCCGCAGAGTTATACTGAAGGTATAGAGGATTGTTGTTGATATTTGATCTGAGATACTTCTTAAAGACAGTGCCATAAAAGAGAAATAGCAGAGACTTCAGTTGTAGTAGGTAGTGATACTTGGGCAGTTGGTTTCAGTTTCATTTGACCTCGTTTGAGTACAGTGAACAACTGTAGTTCCTTCGGTGTGAGGAAAATTTTAGATTATTCTTATAGAATATTAGTATGAATATTAAAGCAGACATATGGTACTAAATGCTAGATGTTAAAAGCTCTATATTTGAGGTTAGTCTAGCCATTGATGCATGTTGCATTCCTGCATTTCTCATACACATTCTGATGTTTTTTTATATCTGTTATAACTGTTTTATAAATAAGGGTTGGTTTTATACAATATTCCTTTTTGCTGACCTCTTGAAGTACACACTTTTAAAGGGGTCATGCTTTTTTAAATATCTTTCTTGAAGTTAGTTTTTAATTTTGTTAGTTTTTGGCATAAATATATAATCATATATCATGGCGTTTTTAAATAAAAAAAAATAGTCAAAAGATTAAAAAAATGTATTACTCATATCAAGGCCAGTTTAGATCATTTCAGTGGTGGACAAAGTGCATAAATCAAGTACTTGTTCTCTTTAAAATATATAAAATATTTCCTCTTCAAAAAAAGTTCTCCTTTTTAATTGAACTTCAGTAAAAGTACAAAAGTATTTAATTAAGTAGATTAGGGTAAGAAGATGCATAATATCTGCAAATTTGCAATAAATGGTTATTATTAGTTATATAAATATAAATAGTTATAAAATATTAAACTTCAATATATTACATTTACGTTATTGATAATTCACATGTACAAACAAGTAAAAATAAAATATACCATACACTATTTTAAAATGAAGAAAAAATGCGTGGTGACAATACAAAAATAGACATAACATGGGACAAAATATGTTAACAGTTTATAAAGAATGTTATTGATTTATATAATCAGTTTTGCAAATTCATTCATGGTGATTTTTTTCAAACCTGTTCAGTGGATTCACTGAAAAGAATCAGTTTGTTCATGAATTGGGCATTATTATCATTATCATTATCTGGGATTGGGTGTCTGTTTCCTCCATTTGACATAATAAGGAACAAGGGGTTAAAAATATAATATTATGCTTTGGATAAATACACACACACACACACACACACACACACATACATATATATAAATATATATATATATTTATATTCCAGATACTTGAAAAATGTAGTTACAATAACAAAGGTAAAATATTTTGTAGAAGTCCTATTAAATATAATGAATGTAAAACTTATTGCTAATTTTTTTATTTTTTTCATTTTATGCTTTTAATCATTAAATTTAGTCATTTCTATCACCCTGCATCACAAATTCATAATACCAGCTGGAAACACTGGTAAACAGAGATGTATCCTGCTCTTGATAGATTCATGAGCCTCTGCATCACAGTCTTAGCTTTTGCATGATCGCGTACCATTCTGACCTTTGGTCACCATCAGGACGATTGCAAGAATGTCAAATCGAAGAGTGCATGAAGCACACAACAGACCATGTCGCTTTTTTAAGTTTGCTGTTGTCATATCTCACCTAGGGTGATGAGGCAGAGGATCTTCCAGGAGAGCAAGTGAGCGAGGAGCAATTTACAGATGAGCATGGCAACATCGTCACCAAAAAGGTCAGCAGCCTCATCCTGCTTTTTTCATTTACCGCTCATTAGCATGGACAATCCATTTCAAATGCATCCCAACAATCATTTTATTAAGCTGTGCAAATGAACATGGGTTGATTTCTCTGTTTCAAATCCTAATGAGCAGCCCACATAGATAGCATTTCAACCGATGTAGCAGCTGTGCCAAGAAGTAGGCTACCTCATTTAGAACAAATTCTAAGGAAGCATTTCATGTATCGTTCTCAGAGAAGGCAATCCCAGAATGCATTATGACAAATGTAAAAATGTGAACGAAGTCCACCCGAAGTGGTCTAGGTTGTAGTGAATTAACAGCATCATTGCAAAATCATTTTTAAGCACTTTAATTCTAAGCAAAGAACGAAAAAGAGCTTTGCCGTTAGTATCTCAAGGATATATAGTTAGGTAATTAGTTAGTTGGTTAGTTGCCATTTCCATTTAAACCCAACTGTAATAACTTTTTTAAGAACCTTAAAAATGAGAAAAGGTTCTATAAATATATATATATATTGAGTGAAAGAGACACTGTCTATGTTAAGCACTCTAAATGTGTCACATATGGGGTTAGTACAGTGCCTGTGAAGATAGTAGACAGCAAGGCAGTTCACTAAATTATAAAACATGTCAACATTACATAAATTTAATGATAATTGACAAAGAAATGCACTATTATGTTGATATGCTCTTGAGACCTTCGTCCTATCTGGAAATGAAATAGATAGTTTGCACAATTTTACATTAAGCACGACTTTAAAGTACATGTTTCTTTTCTGTCAAACATCCTAAGACATTACTTTTGCATGTTTCTTACACTGTTTCCCATCTCTTCATTCCCTCTCCTGCATTCTTTTTCATGCACCTTCTGCTCATCCACCGATTCTCAATGATCTCACCCATCCGCGACATAGATTGTGAGGAAGGTGGTCCGGAGAGGAAAAGGGGAGGAAGGGGGTCAGGAGCTCATCATAGAAGGGCTGCCGCAGGATATCAATGAGGCAGACGTTGATGGAGAACAGTTCATGAGCTATGCCGTCCTGGGCCGTGACAGCAAGGTGGGCTTTTGAGTTCGCTGGGCTGACAGAGTGTGGTTTGAAGGAGATTAAGTAAAGTGCTAGATGCTTGAAGGCTTAGACCAGGAAACACCAAAGTTTTCTATATCTTTTTTTGTTTTTGTTTTTTTTGTTTTTGTTTTGTTTGCATTGTAGATATTATAGAAGATCCAGCCTATAAATGCAACCTGAAGATAATGTATCTGCAAGAATGCTCCATGAATCCTTTAAAGGAAATTAAACACTTCACCTTTAAGAAATGCAACAAGAATTCTTCAGCTTATTAAGGAAAAGGACATTTGAATGGAAAAAATAGCATGTTCCAAGGTCCTGAAAGTGTTGGGAGGACAAAATATGCTCTGGATTATGTAAGAACCTAGTAAGCCTGTATACAGTAGAAACGCTTTAAATTTTAGAAACTTTATTAAAATTGTTAGACTTTATTATAGTTGTCCTTTATATTATTAATATTAAAAAAAGTGATGGCTTAGTATCACTTTAGGTCACTCCGATCATATCTGAAATCATGATCTGGTAATCATATCATTGGATTGTAGTGCTTAATTTCACCCCAGTGCATCATTATTCTTTCTTTTGGGCATTTTTTTAGTTTCCTGATTTTTTTTCCGTTCCACAAAGAGGAATCAGTCAGAACCAGGATTAATAATGATCAGTGTTATTTGGAAAGAAAAAATAACACTGAACATTGCAGGAGGCCTAATGTGGTATCATTTAATTGAACAAAATATAATATGCCATTTTCTACCATGTTATTCTACTCATACTACTATTTCTGCAGTATGTACTGTGCACATTGTTCAAACATCTGTGTGCGTGGAAGACTGACCTATTACATCTACCCAAATCTGAGGTATACAGAAGTATCCATTTGCTAAATCATCAACCCATATTGGACATCTTTTCCTTTACTCATTATTTAATCTGACTGACAAGTGATGATACATTTTGCAGAATGAATTTATTTACAATTTGTAAAATACACTGAAAAATGGTAACCTAAAAATGGTAACACCCAGTTTCTATTCAAGTCAAATATATTGTGTAACATCACTAAAGCAGCGTATATATTTATACGAGCAAAAGTATTTTAAAGCAAGTATAAGCAGGTTACCACTTTTTACAGTGTCTTGTAGATCTTGTAGAGGAAATTACATCACCAGGTTGGTTCATAGGTGATTCCTCTTTATGGGCTCTTTCCCGGTTAACTTAACCCTCATTGATAACTTCATTTGATGTTCATTATCATTCGTTTCTCTATGGTTGATGTCAAGTTTCCCTGTATACGCCCGACTTGAATTAAACTTCTCTTTGCCCGTCCTTCTGTGTTGGCCTTTTCTGATGCTATTTGCTTTTTTCTCTCTCTCTCCTATTCTCTTTATCCTCTCCAATTTATTTTACCCTCAACCGTGTCTCTCTTCCGTTATCTTCTCCATGCTATCTTCTTGTTTTGTGTGTTACTGCACGTTCTGCTTATTGAACTTGATCTCTTTTCCATTAACACATCACCTAATTGTTTCACTTTGCCCTCTCCATCTGTTCCGTTACTCCTTGTTTCTACTCATTCACACTGCCGTTCCTTGATTTCTCTGTCCTGCCCTGGATGCCGCTTTCCTCTCCTCTCCCGCCCCACCTGCTCTCCACCGTAGCCGGATGTTGTTGATGTGAAGAGGGGAGGTGCTCAAATAGTCAAATGTGCGAGTCTGCGGAGAGTAAAGCAGTGAGTCTGACTCACTCCTCCCTGCAGGTACAGGACATTGCTGCACTTTGTGCTAATGTAATCCTGCTAACCAACGGGATTCAGTCAAATTTTAAGAAGTCATAGTTTTCCAGCTCAGGCCTTAAGTACTGTAGACACCATTAGAGTTTCTCAGTGTATGATTCTTAAACTATTACCCTTAATCCTAAATATATGCAGTTTGATCTTTAAATACAAATAGTTATTTATTATTACTAAGTCGAATCCTAAAGTACTACACTGCTGTTCAAATGTGTGTGTGTTTTAAGATTTTTAATGGTTTTAAGCTCATCAAGGCTGCATTTGATTGATAAACACACTAAAACAGTAATCTTGTGAAATTTAAAAGATTGAATGTATTTTTTCTATTTGAATATATTTATAAAATGTAATTTATTCCTGTGATGTTAAAGCTGAATTTTCAGAGTAATTACTCCAGTCTTCAGTGTCACATTTCAGAAATCATTATAAGATGCTGATTTGCTGCTTCAGAAACATTTCTGATTATTATTACTCAGCTTTATATTTTTACAGCAATAATTTGAAAATAACTTTTTTGTAAAATTATGAATGTCGCTCTTGATCAAATTAATACATACTTGCTGAATTAAAAAAAAATGTATAGGTTATACATTTAGTGGTAAATTTGGAATTCCTAAAACTTCTAAACAGATATAGATATACTTTAGACAATATAAATTCTTTTAGTATCAGTTATTATAATTATTTATACAAAATATTATAATTTCACTAAACGAAGAATTTAAGAAGGTTTGATGAATTTGTAGCTAATAAATTGACTAATACGCTGATAAAAAATAATGTTTTAAACAATTTTAATCAATTATTTGACTACATTCTGTCTTGTTAATAATAAAAGTAAGTCACAGGGACATAATGCCTGAGAACAAACCAGGTATTTTAGTTTAAGGTTGTTTGAATGTAGATGTCT
Source organism: Enteromius mattozi (assembly GCA_032359235.1). Classification (NCBI taxonomy): domain Eukaryota; kingdom Metazoa; phylum Chordata; class Actinopteri; order Cypriniformes; family Cyprinidae; genus Enteromius; species Enteromius mattozi. The sequence goes on from JAUMHE010000048.1 coordinate 21,493,911, forward strand.
TATAAGATTAACTAAAATTAGAAAAGTAAAACTAAAATTAAAAATAGTATTTAATTACCCAGCAGTATTGATGGCATCAAATTTAAATGTATAAGGAATTCTAAATAATATAAGAAGTTTTGTTCCAGAAATATACTGATAACTTTGTTTATTTAATTGGACATTGTCTCTGATATTTTATTGGACAATCAAAGCAACGGGGGGCCAATAAATTTAGCTGATTGAGCAAGGCTATAGTAAAAGCTGGGTTTTCAAATAAAAGTTAACTATTCAAACATAGTTACAACTACTATTTTTGTTATAATCAGTTATGCTATTGAGTGTTGTACTTATCAAAAAACACGTATCACTTCACTGCATTAACTCCTAAACTCCTCTGACATCTTATCCATTTCCAACTAATATATAAAAGTGTCCAGTTAGCATTTGTCTGCCCTCCCTCCCTTTTAGCTACAGAATAACTCATGATAATGTATTTTACCTATGGTCAGAAAAAAACTCTAAAGGAATGTATATAGGATCCTATTCCTGTATAATAATTTGGAAACCTAATAAGATCTGAAAAGAATCCTCTTTGAATCCTCATACTGAATTAAAATTGTAGAAATTTGGATACTTGTTGGATGTTGTGTAATTTTTATGAAAATTGCATTGGTTATGGAATAATATCTTGATACATTCTTGAAAATAAAGGTTCCAAAATGAGTTTTCGCAGCAATCCCATTAAAGAATTTCTGGTATGTCAAAGAACGTTAAAATAGTTGTTAACTTTTTCATATTAATGTTATGATGATATTTTATCCTACTGTGAACTTGCACCTATTGTAGATTTTCATAGATCCTGTACACATTTCTTTAAGTTTTGTTAACTAGTAATTGGTGTCAATCAGACCTGTATAAAAGCATGCTGGGTTTTTTTCTTATATGAAGGTATAGTTTGAATAGGAAGGTCATTTATGGCAACTATCTGGTTGAACTACCAGCTATCCCTGTTCAAAAAAAAAGCGCACTTCCACTAATGTACTTAAAGTGCTATATTTTTGTGCACAAATGTTGTACCTAATATACTAAAAATGATTCTTTTGTACTTCTTAAGATAATTTAAGATCATCTGCTCAACTGTACTATTTTGAGACAACATGAATATGAACTAACATGCACTTTTAACATCTGTTTTTTAAAAAAATCTATTTATTGAGTGTACTGGTGTATAAAAGATGGATGTACTAGTGTACTAGAAGTGGTAACTAAATACATTATTTAAATAGAGATAGTATGTTAAAAGTGAATTTTAGTTCATATTCATGGTGTCTCAAAATAGCACAGTTGAGTACACTTAGAAGTTTATGATCTTAAGACCAACTTGGACCATACTGCAAAACAGACCATGTCAAGCTCCTGTTTTGGTCTGAATGTCATGATTCTTATAAGATTGCAGATTCATTGTAACCTTCTTTTCTATTTTTCCAACCTAGGACTTGACACCTACATCCAAACCATCCTTCACTGACACATGATGGGCGCCAAAAAAAGAAGAAAACAGAACTAGAGCACTGGCGATAGGCGATGGATATCAACTCCGAAAAGAGATTTTCTGACTTTTTGTAACAAGCAAAACAAAAACTAGCGGCTAGAGGCATGATTTCTTATAAAATGAAACCAAACAATGAAAAAAAGCAAGCATTTGAGAAGTGCTTCCTGTAATCTCAATATCAGCATGTGAAAGTGCTGTCGCATGGCCTGCCTTTACATACAGCACTGACTGCAAGCAATTATGAGGTGAGAAAATACTATCGTACCGCAAGGGCTGTAAAATGGTGGGGGGGAAGGACTTTGGCCAACTGGATGCATACGCTTAACATCTGGGTTTTAGGGGCACATGGGACACGAAAGCTAGATTTAGTCAATTCCAGCAAGAGTTTCCTGAAATTTAGTCTTCCAAGAGAGTCCAGAACACACTATTACCAAAAAGGTTTCCCGCCAGGAGGAGCCTGACCCTCTTGTACTGCTATTATACATAATATGCACTCAAATATGATGTGAATGTACTCTCCGTGTGTGTGTGTTCTTTTCCACAGCCAAAAAAAAAAAAAAATGACAACAACCTATGCGATGATTATGCTGCTGTCTCAATACTTGCTCCTGAATTCTTGTTCAGTCCAATAGTATGTGTCTTGTGTATTGTAAAGGTATAATTGTGTAGCAAATGAGCTGTGAAGTCCTGTGTTGCCTGAGATATACTAGGCTCAAGGGTTACAATTTGTGCAGTTTAAATGTTTTCAGTGGGATGCAGTACTTTGGACATATTTTAAAATCACTATGGGGCTCTATATGTAATTTTTTGCAGTGCTGCGGCAAGATTTTTGTTTTTGCACTGCATACATTGCATACCTCTGTGTATATGAACCATGAGCTTCCTCTTAATAACTCAATATGCACAGAGGAGCTCATAAGCGTTATATTAACATTTGCGTTATCCACCTTCAGCTTTTGCTTTATTCCAAATAACCACTAGTGGGAAGACTTTCTTCTGAATCCTTAGAACCAAAAAAGCAGTAATTTTTTTTCTTGTTATAAATAATAGTTTAGTCTAACCTTTCATTGAAGTCAAATTGATCGCAAAATGTAGATAAAGGCTGTCAATAGATTAAAATTATTATTCACAATTAAACTTGTGATTTGTTGAAGTATACTTTAGGCTTTAGTGACCAAGTGCATCCAACAACAGCCTACATATTGCCTTGGTGTCACCTCTAAAAACCTTTAAGTTTTTGTTTTTGCTTCTCATGCTAAATAAGGCTTATACTTTGATGTCTTATTTTTTGCCTCCATACATTCTCGATAAGTGCTATATATTTTTAAAAAATCTAAATGAGAATTAATGTCAATTAGATTGCTTGGTTTGCATAATTTGTGAAACATATTGGATATGTACTACTTCTACTACTACTAATAATAATAGTAATATTTTAACTTTACTGAAAGGTTAGATTTTTTATCATCTTAGCATAGCAGATGACATTTGTTAACAGTATTATATATATTTTTTCACTGTTACAGATGATGCTCATGGCATGCACTATATATTGTTTTTGGGGAATACAACACAATCTGTATCGATTCTCATTTTTGATGCCAAACATTTTCACTCATATGATTAATTTTTAGGCACACCACACATGCTTGACAAACAGGTTTGAACACTCCAGACACATTCTTTGCTTCTATTAAGCTTGTTGAAGACACGTAGCCACTGAGCACTGTGATCAGACTGTTCACTGTCCCACAACAGAACAGAGCTGACTTCATGCACACACACACTCACACACACAAACTAAATATAATGTGGATTAACTGGATCTGCACTTAGGTTATTCTTTTCCAGCAATTCAAACATCCGTCGTTTTAAGCAGCAACAGCCAGTCCAGTGGTAGAGCTGTAGTTGTATGCACCTCTCTTCATTATATTATATTATGCAAAAAGTGATCTCGGCAGCACTGGCTGATCTGATGATCTGAGTACAAAATACACACTTCAACCTGAAATTATCCAATGAATTTAAAGGATGACATAAAACAATCTAACCTCAAATCAAGCATCTCATACGTATGCTAATAAAATTCAGATTCTGATAACACAAGAGCATAATACCAAATATAGGCCATTTATTGTAGCATTTTATGTTATACCGTAGCATTGTTATTTAAATCTGCATTGCCTGTGGTAATTTGTGCACCAAATTCAAGTCACACGAGTACCACTAAATCTACATTTTCAAGCATCACTTTTATAATTTTTAATGTTGTTCATTAAATAATTAAATATATACGGATACACACTAATAATAAAGACATAAACAATAAATGCATGTCTTCCATTAAACTTTATTATTTTATATTATATTGTTTTTAATAATCGATTTTACAGACGGATTATTAAAAGATTTTTTTTTTGAGCTTGGACAAAATTCAACAAGCTCTTTATTCATATGTGCTCGTGTGAGTTGTTTTTTTGTTTGTTTCTTTTTCTGCAAGTTTATCATTTCTGCGGTTTGAGATTTCCAGCACTTGAATTTCTAGGGAAAAAACATATGCAGCCACTCTACTGGCATGAGATGGGTCCTCCTTAGAGTCCCTCCCTGAACAAAAGTTGAACCGCACAGATCGCAGTGGCTGCGTGAAGTATTTGGGCCGGTCCACTCCAGTATGGCAGCAAGGATAGGTCAAATTAGCAATGCAATTGTTTGATGTCTAAGCAATGGTTTTAACCAACCTCTTGCAAAAATGTGAACTGTTGCAAAATGACAGAATATTTATACTCCTATTTACTACAGAATGATTTGAAATCAGTATTAACGCAATAGCATATTACTTATGAAAAAGGAATGCAAAATGCACACTTGCACAGAAAAGATGTTTTTAATACATCTTTTAATACGTATATATTTAATTAGAATGCTTTGCACTTGCAAATGGGAATTTATGATCTGCTATTTGGGAACATGGGAATACTTTAATGTCATGGATGTACTTATAGCATCTTAGTAAACAAGACTTCAGGGGGGTGCCTGTGGGAATATAGAAGCATTGTGCTTCTTTAAAGTTTCTTTCAGTTTATTTATGTATTTATTTTTATTGCTACTATAGGTCTTTGAATCAGACAAGATTTTAAATGTCTATATAAATATATAGAAATATTCAACCCTGTACACCAGCTGAAGATACATTTACAGAATTAATAAAGAAATAAAAACTCACAAATGGATTTTTGTGGTCACCCTTTTTTTTACTTGCTGTTCTCTTGTAGTTGCAATATACTGCAGTAAAAGAATAGTTCATCAAAAAATTGAAGTTTCATTAAATTTTACTCACCCTCAGGCCATCCAAGATGTAGATGAATTTGTTTCTTCGTATAAATAGATTTGAAGAAATGTAGAATTGCATACAATTGCTCACCAGTGGTTCCACTGCAGTGAATGGGTGCCATCAAGAATGAAAGGCCAAACAGCTGAATGCTTGTTTTCTCTTGGTTGCACTTATTTTAATAGTCCTGAAGCCCTTTTAAGTGAAGCAACCTGACATAGTAAACATGTTAGCAGACTCACATCTGGGCAGCTCCTGGCACAAAGCCTAACGGCAGCTTTATTGCACACCAGCCTCGCAGACCACCCAACTCTAATAATGACATCTAAATACAATGTGATGATTCCGACACCTCTACATAACACCTGCCCTTCAAATACTTTTTATTCTTAGCAGCATTTAGTACACATTCGCACAGCTCCCGTCCTGGTGGAGAGGATCTATAGGCTGACAAATATATCACTATATGTCACTTCTGGTCAAAATACCAGTCCATAATCCATTATAATGCTTCATCCAGTTAAAAAAAAAAAAAGTCTATGAAAAAGTCTCAAATCAAAATCCATCCACTGTCTAGAACTATGCATTTCTATGTGTCTATGTGTGTATATTTCTCTCCTGATTCCTATCACTGGAGAAAGCAATATTATAGATATAGAGGGCTCATATTTTAGCTGGGATGTTAATTGACAGAATTGAGTGGTGTGGATTATTTGTGGATTATTGTTTTATCAGCTGTTTGGACCCATTCACTGCAGAGGATAGTGATGCAATGCATTTATCTAAATCTGTTCTGACGAACAAACAAACTCATGGCCTTTTCTGCAATGTTCCTTTTTGGGGTGAACAATTCTTTAATAATTGAACAATAAATTAACTGTGTTTGTTCAGTAAGTTCTTATAAATGTCAGTTTTTACTTGCTATCGACCTTCTTTTCATTTTGAAACATTTTGGGACAATAATGTCAGTGACAACCTGAACAATAAGTAAGCCAATATACAAATAATAAATCGACAGTAATATATTAAAAATGCTGATTATAGCCCACAAACTACAAAGAACAAAGTCAACAAAATATGAAATAATGTTTTGCTTTATTCGGTTTTTTGCATGTTTTATATAAAAAATTATCAAGCCTGCTGATAAGAAAATAAAAAACATGAACACATTTCACATCACATTTTATCACAATACATCTCCTTAAATGAAATATATGCATGGTCTATGTACATTAAGTAAAAAATATACACTCCTTAAAAATTTATTTATTTTAAATATTAAATATATTTTGCACAGAATTTCAGTGGTTTTCATTTAAAATTCTAAAAAAAAAACCGTTCTTTATAATGGAATGGAATCTTATTGAACCTTTTAAGTGTTATCAGAGTAGCCCACTGAAAATGCACCGTCAGACTTCTATGACACACTTCATTGACAGCCGCACTCCTCTACGATCATGTCCTCGTGGTGGCGCATGACCACACCGTCGCCTTCATAGTACAGCATGGAGAGCGAGCTGAGGCGCGTCGGGACACATGACGGACAGGTAACGCGCTCCGGATGGTAAAGCTTCAACAGACTCTGAGAAAAGAGAAAAATAAAGAAAGCAAGGTTTTAGCAACCATACAGTGCCATTTATTACTATCCTTATATAAACGCTACTGAAAACTTTAATTCTAGACAGAGATGGAGATTACATGTTGCATATACACAGCAGACCAAAAAGTATGAATTCTATTTCATTATTAAATTTCTTTTGTAAATCAACATAAAATTACGCATTTTAGGCCTACAACAAAATACCTAACCAAGTATGTTCTAAGGACATTTTGCTTAAGTTTGCTTAAATTTCTGAATTTTCTTTTAACACTAAAAATGTTTTAAAAGAAAAACATTTTTACAGGAATGCTAAGGAACATTTCATCGATCTCTTTTATCTTGAATTAGGCCTATAGGAACTGCTGAATGTTCTGAATGTTACGAAACAAGTAGCCTACTAAAATGTTAAACACATTTATTCCCATTGCAAAAAATATTCTATTAATATGACATGGAATTACACTTAAGAATCTCACCTGCATATAAGCGTGGTTTGTTGGGTTGTAAGACTCATCCAATGGACTTGGACATTCTCCCTCGCAGCGGTAAGCATTATAACGCTTAGGGTGCACGATCCATTCATCCCATCCAATCTGATCAAAATCCACCCACATATCGACTCGACGACAAAGTGATCCTTGTTGTTGCTCTAGAGGCGTTACTATTCCCGTCGCGTTTCTATCATCCGTGGCGCGCATCCTTTCGACCCGGTTCCTTTTGTGGCGACGAGCTTGAGCTGCGTCTGGTGCCCGGTTCAGGACATATTTGGAGTGCGTCACTGTATTGATTAAGCTGGAGGCGCGCTGCTGGCCACTGTGGGAAAGTCTGTTTTTGTAGAAAACTACAATCATAACTCGTTCTGCTGTGGGGTGCTGGATTTTTCTTCGCCAGCTATTCGTAACAGGTTCAGGTAAGTCTTCCCCGCTACCGGTGTCCTCTCCGGCGTCAGGTGTCGGGATCTGTTCAGGTGCCTCTCTTCTCTGACTCAACCAGTGCTCGAGTAACACCGTGACATTGAAAACTCTCCAGGACGATGCTAATGTGTCGGGCACCGACTTGATGCTGCCTATAAAAAGTTGCTTATGGTGACAAAACACAGAGTCAGACTCACAATCCTGTTTACGTAAGTGGAAGATGTCCATAATAACGCGCCTGGATGCAGAAAACGCTGGCAGACGGATGCGGAGCTCTGAAAGTTGAATGCTTTCACTCGCTGAGAGTGAAGACATGTCGAAAGTGATAGACCATCGCTCACCAATTTGATGACAGTCTGCAAAATAAACAAAATATTTGAATCACCTCTTGAGCAGTTAGCTAGGACAAATAAACTTGCTTATAATAAACAAGAATTAACGGAGCATTCAGACAAAAGATGGGTTCTTGCGTGGCTAGAGATTAAGAATTCAAAAATAGCCTACAACAGTATAACATATTAATTAAGTGACATTTTCTGAAAATAAAAAAAACAATTATCTTCCTTTTAAAAATATTACAGGCTATCTTTGCATCTAATTTTCTTCTAGTAAAATATAGGCATAAGAACGCTTCATGTATGGACATCCCCTAAAGTAATTGACAACATTTAAATAATAGCCTTTAATAAATCATATTTTTACCAATAAAATAAAGACTAAATGTAGAATGTCTAACTTCTTTTAAATGTTAGGCTATTAAGCATAACCTAAACATTTACCTTTTCTCAATTAGGCTACATGTTTTTTTTTTCCTTTTACACTTCCCATTAGGCTACTTTTAGTAATTAAAAAATTCAAAAAATCATCATATATCATGAAATGTAGTCAGTTTATTCTCCTCAGGCTTCGTGAGATTGATTCAGTACCGCGACAACAGTTTCTGTGAGCGCGAGCGGCGCGGCCAAATGTCATCACACTGTCAGGAAGGACGAGCTGCTTGACAAGCGATGTGTATTGAACCTCGCGTTCAAACAGACGTCTGAAGGGCTAATACACACACCCGTGTACATAAAACAGCCAGCTCTTTAAAGTTGAATAAGCATTGTGACACTACTGAGTTGTAAAATCTAAGGGTCAGATAAGCGCGAGAGCGACGGACCTGAAGAGCCCACAAGTACCCCAGATGCTGTAGCTTTACTCCCCTTAAAAGAAAAAACGTGCTTTTACAGAATAAGACATTCACGTATTAGTTACTAACGCACACAAATATTACTTGCTTGCTAGTATTCGGACCTATAGGCTAATTCTTGACAAAATTACAAACCTAGCTTGTTTGGTACAGTTGATAGGCGGATGCTATGTCATGGTACTGTAGTATAGTAAGTCCTACTTGATATGTAGACTACTGATAGAATGTACATTGAATGCAGTGTAAGTCGCTTTGGATAAAAGAGTGCGTGTTTTATTTACCTTGCGCAATCAAGCTTAGGACGAAGTCAGACTGATGAAGAGTAGGGTTGTCAACACTGGCTGGAGTAGTTGGCATGCTCCCGCTTAAGTTTCTGTATAACTGCATCATGTAGAGAGGGTACCTTGGATACGACTGGAGACTGAAGTCGGAATATGAACCTGCGAAGACTTTACGATGTTCTCCCATGAGTGCGCCGCGATCATCGATCTTCACGCAGTCAGCAGGCATCAAGGAAACCGCCAAGACAGCGAGCACTATGATTGGCTGGGTTTCCATTGCGAATCGATAAAGTTTTCAATTTAGAACCGATCTGTGGCGTCAGATTCCTCCTCTTGGCTTGTCTAAGGTCCGAGTGTTTGGGGTGGCCGAGCTGTGGACAGCGCTTTTAAAGTGTGCAGCTGGCCTCTGATGACCCCTGTCATCCTGTAGTCTCTGCGGAATCCCTCTGATCCATGAAGCACATCAGAGGAGAGCAGAGCTGTCAAGTTCACTGCTTCTCGAAACTGTGCAGGCATTTATTTGCGCGAGGCGTGACACTCTCGTGCTCTAATGTGCCAGCGACATCCTTTGATTTTAGGCCACCCAAAGTTAGACGATCTTGTTGATTCGAAATTGGATATGATTCAGTACAGGCTAAATTAAATTACAAATTATTATTTTAAGTCTATTATTACTATGTATATATATATATATAGTTTTTTTGTTTTTTTACAGCAATGGTGTCTTTGAAATCAAATTAGGTATTTATTTATATTTTAAATGGAAATTAGGTATTCTGTAATATTAAAATAACAGTTTATTTTAAGGAATAAGTCTCATTTAAACTAGCATAAATATTACTAACATGTTTTCTGTTTATTGGAACTACAAAGCACATAATAATGCCTTATTCTACATGACCATATTTTAGATTCTCTGATATCAACTGCTACTATTAATAAGCAGAAAATTATTAGTTTATTGAGAATATTGTGCAGGACCTGTGGCATGCCCCACAAAGAATTTCTTTTCAAGATATTTGCTTGAAATGCTCTATGTAGGCATTTTTTAAAATATGTTTTTATTACCTTAAATGTCCAAAACTGTAATTATTGACTCAAAAAAAAATTACATCTTGCTGCAACATTTTACAAAAATCTAAATTGAATACATCAGGTCAAAATTATAAAATATGCTAAGCAGGCTATTTAAGACAATATTGGCTGATTAAATGACAATGCTGACCTAAAATGCAAAATGTTTGCCCCCTCTCTCCACATCGGTCCCACATCTCCAACACATTTCCTATTAAAATAACACATTTTTGTGTATTTTCACAAAGTCTTTTAATGTGGCAAATGGGTGTAATATGGAATCTTACCGATGAACAAAGGGGCTGTGAGCGGATCCTATAATGCAGCTGACAGAATCCTCTTAAACCAGAGCAGCTTTAGCAGGAACACCTGGGACCAGGGGAGACAAGAGCTCTGGAACAGGAGCAGCTTGGACAACAGCGGACATTAGTGTGACCCAGGCTGTCATGTTACAAATTAGACACATACTGTAATAAGATTTTTGAACAGTATGATTTTTCATGTTCTTCTTTTTTCTTTTAAAGAAGTCTCTTCTGCTCACCAAGCCTCCATTTATTTGATCCAAAATACAAGAAGTAAAAATGAGTAACACTTTAGGTACATGTAACACTTCATTTTAAGATGTCATAATACAAAGTATTTACCTAATTAGGTACTTATTAGTAGCCATTGTACGTACATGAAATAAAATGTACTTATCATGTAACTAAGTTATGGAACAGCCTGTAATTACAGTTTGTAATTTTGTAGATGTAACAGGCAGCTACTGTTACACATATGTAAGCGACAAGAGGCTGTTACACATCTACTTACACTTAAGTACAAACTTGATACACTTTATTTTAAGTAGCTTATGCCTGTGTAATATTCTATCATTTTAATGTAATTAGAAAGGTATTACATGTATTAAAGATTTGTACTAATGTGTTTAATCAAACTAAGGTGAAGCTAGATAAGGTGTACAGTATAGATACACATGAAGTACACTTAAGTACAATCTTGATACACTTTATTTTAAGTAGCTTATGCCTAATATTCTGCGATTCTAATGTAACAGTAGCAGGCTGTTACATCTACATAATTACAAACTGTAAGTACAAACTGTTCCATAACGTAGTTACATGGTAAGTACATTTTATTTTATGTAAATACAACGGCTACTACTAAGTACATACTAGGTAATTACTCTGTATTATGGAAACCTGAAAATAAAGTGTTACCAAAATGTAAATATTTGTTTTACCAAAATAACCATTTTCTATATTTCAAAATGTATGCTAATTAATTTCTGTGATTTCAAAGATGAATTTTTAGCATTGTCCAGTCACATGATTCTGTCAAATCATTTTCATTTTCTGATTTGCTGCTAAAACACACAAACACACACACAAACATTTATTATTATTATTATCTTGAAAACAGCTCAATATATTTTTTCAGGTTTCAGATGTAACTACATGTATTTCTAAAAATATAAGTACAATTTAAAAACATGTAGCTACACAATAAGTGCATTGTATCAAATAATTAATGTAAATGTAGTTACATAGTAGTTAAGGCCACCCTATATAAAGTGGGACCATATATATACCATTTGCGTTTGTGTGTGAATATAAAAGTAATCTAAATTTTAATAATTTGTGATGGTGCTTTTTAAATTATGTATAGATGATAAAGAGAGCTTGTTGAGGGCTTGTAATTTACCATCATTAGCCCTACCCAGTGTCCTGGTCCACCTCACCCTGCTCCGCCTACAGTGCTCACCCTGAGCTTCGATGGACTTGGGACAAAAGAAACGAGAAAACGGGGCAAACCTCCGAAACCCCTCGTTTTCTGCCTGTTCTTTGCATTCGATCTCCCTTTCTCATTTTCCACCGATAACCAAAGGCGTTTCGTGAGGACGAGGGTGGAGCTCCGCCATGTGGACGGTGCGTGAAAGTGTTGTACTGGGCCTGTTCACGCACTCAACACCTCCCCCTTCTCACTGATGCAGACATCCCAACCTGCAAAAACTCATTTCAGGGAGATTCGAATGACATCATTCAGAAAAATCATCATTATTTTGAGTGGAAATATCATAACCTCATGTGACGAAGCATGTCGTGAGGATAAAGGGAAGATCAACTCAATAAATGTAAGACTAAAAAGCTTGTATGTGTGTAGGAATATAGAGGTTATTATTAGGTAGGCTACAGTAAATCAGAACAAGACTCATCTGGTATTTGGAAACTGGTATTTCCTTAAAATTACCAATCATTTCCAAAATTAGCCCCTCCCTCTGTTCATGGCGGCCCTAATAAGTACAAGGTAAATAATACAAAAAAGCCTATAACCTATATCTTACCATACATATCTAGATAACAGTAACCAATGAATGGTAAGGTTTTTTGTCATGTAAGGCGTCCTATGCAAATAGACATAGCTAGCGAATCAGGAAGACTGTTGCTGGCTGGTGATTAGCTACTTCCTCATCAAATTACTATGAAACATTTGGGGAGCTTATCAGTTGAACACAGAGGTTTGTGGTACATTGACTGCAGTGCAGCACTTCTCACTCCAGAGCACTGATTAAAACATCATGCAGTTTGCCTGCATCACTTTTTTTCTCTTCACTTCTACCTTGACTTTAGGTAAGAGTTTTTGAATGTTCAATAAAACTGACTATATTTTGCATGACCATAACCATTAAACATAATAATTTAATCAAATTATGCTTATTACTACTAAAAAAGACTAATTTATGAATTCAATTACGATTTTAGACTTAAATAATATACTTCAATATTCCTCAGCTCTTCAGTTTTTCGAAGGCAGTCGATTTCCTGGTGTGTCTAAGTGAGGCTGTTTCCATAAAACTCCATATTAATGATTTGAAACTTTACATTCTCTGGCTTCTCTATAGGATGGGCAAGAAGTGTAGACCTTCAGCTCACAGAACCACAAACACCCAGCCTTTCCATGGTGAGTGAACAATAATTGAGATACAACAGCTTGCATGTACAGTAAAAATGCAGATGAAAATAAATATTCTATGTGGATCAATTCTTTTACACTACTTATAAACTAAGAATGCTGTAACTACCTGATCATATAACCTACATTTTTACTTATGGTATAAACTACTGGCACACACTTGGCACAAGTTAATTCATATAATTATATTTTATATAAATTATATTATACTTTTAATTACTTTTAATTTTTCGCTTTCAGGTCAACTACTTTTTGAAGAGATTACTCTTAATACTGTTTGATTTTGTTTTTTTCCCCATGGACAAAAAGGCAAATTGAACATACTAGACTAGGTTGTATAGTAATCAACTGAATTTACTATTTATAGCAATAGTGGTATTTACCAAAGGTCTCATTTACTTATTTAAAAATATGTAAATATGTTTGTTTGTCTTTATAGAACCTAGTTGTTTCTGATCATTCTTCTTTACTTATTATTTGCAAGTGGCTGCTAACTTTCTTTCTTATATTGCACAATAGCATTGAAGGTCTTGCGTTGTTAAAATGCATTGTTAAAAATAATGTTACACATTACTCCATGCACAGGGACATGCTTGATCCAAATCTAAATAAATAACAAATAAATCTGGAAATCATTACATCGATAACATAGATTGTACTCAGGTAACTTCATCAGGTTCTACTCCACTTGGAGTAGATACATTGTCAGTATGCTACATTTATTATGCTTTCTTATGAACATTATTCGAATAAGGTTGTTTGCCGGCTGAAGAATGCTATACTTATATATAAGGTAGACTGCAGACAGTTGCAACCCTTAATAGTTCATATTAACATCTGTGAACTGTGAAACCCAAAAGAAGATCTGAGAATTTTTACACTTCCTTCACTCTAGTAAAGATAGATTTCTCTTTTACACGTACGACCCTAAAACAGAAGCTATGAAAGTTTGTGGTTTTATGTTAGAAACAGTATCACATACACTATTCTTTTGCATATTTTACAGTGCAGCCAATAAACTAAGCACTGACTAAATACCTAGTCAGGTTTTATTAATATTACATTAAAAAATCCACAAAATATAACTAAGTCAACATGATATTCCACTATCATCATTCTTTAGATGAACATGTGCACCGATTGCAAGAAGGTTGTACAGTTGTTGACAGAAATCCTCTCCAATCAAGACTCACAGGTGACATTATTTTTGTGATGTTTACTAATACTTAGATTTTATTGAAAGTCATTGAACTGAATTGTAACTCATTTTATCCATATATAGTTTCAATTATATATTTTCTTTATGCCAGACTTAGTAAATAACTCCTGTACAACACAATCTCATGGCAGTTCACGTCTAATTTCATTTAGTTTTAGTTTAATTCTTTTTAGAGAAGTGAAATGTGCAGTTGCATTATTTTTCACTTTCTTATGGCACTGTGAGCCATGTGAGGTCGTGTTTGTCTTCAAATTGATGTTTCCACTGATTCTGAATTGCTGAAAAGCTGACTGTTACAACGATTTGGAGTTGTTTGTACATCAGTCTTGATTGTTCCCTTTTCACAGCATCTCACTGAAAAAGCTTTTGACAAGTTTTGTTATGAGCACCCAGTCATCCCTTTGTGTATGGATGGAGCAAAGACATACGTACATGTGATCATCAGACATTTCAGTGCATTTGCAGTGAGTTCTTCTCAGTTTAACATCATGAAAGTGTGATTCTAGTAGCCAGTTTTATTATTATATCAAACATTTATAGCAGTACTATTCATAACCTGACTACAATGAAGATTTATCCTCCCAATTTGACTTTGACTCTTTCTTACATCTAAATATCTAAAATGTCTAAATATGAGTAATATTTTTGACATAAATAATAGAATCCATACACCAAAAAACAGATGTTTTTGCCCTCATCACAGAATCAGAATGGTGACATATGCACAATGTTGGGACTGTGTGAAAGCCAGTCTAAGAGAAAAGCATCATCAGAGTTCACTGTTGGCCTGAATGAGCATGGTTTGTTCTATGCAAAACCTTCAAGAGGAACCAGTCAAGAGGTATGTGTTGGATTTGTGAGTTTCAATGTTCTTTTGATTTCCCAAATAACCTTAAAAGTGGGCAATTCTTAAAGGTTCCATATTGTGCACCTTTTTGGAGTTTTATTTTAGGTGTTGATGTCCTTAAAGGAAAACTCAAATTTTTCCATATTCCACTATGTTCTTCCCTCAACTTAGATGAGTTGATACATATCTCTCCCGTCTGGCAAAAGAATCACCATTTTATTTTGTGTCACCATACTTACTTGTGTAACTAGTCATGTAACCTTCTTTAAATAGGGAAAACATTGAATTGTTTGGTTATATGCTAACATAGTGGCGATGCATGCTAGAGCGAGGTGCATGCACTGAGACGGGGGAATGTGTATCAACTCGTCTAAGTTGAGGGAAGAACATAGTGGAATATGGAAAAATGGTGGAGCTTTCCTTTAAAGTTAGCTTTTTCAACTTTTTTATCATCTAAAGAACTTTTTCCACTATAAAGGACCTTTTGTGCAGTGGAAAGTCCATTGCTGGTTACAGACAGTGCTTAATTTGTAAATTATGAGGTCTCAGAACAAAGCAGGGTAACGGATCCGGCATTTGATTAGAGAAGAAAGAGGTTACGGACCATGTACGCAGTCAATTGGTGGACCAACTTTAGCGTTTAACAACCTGCATCAGTTTCTTCATACAGTCATGAAAAACACGGAAAGCCATGAATTTTCAAACCAGTGATTTACAGGCTGGAAATGTTTTGGAAACGTCATAAATTTTTATTCCACAAATCTCTGTATAATCGAATGATACATTATCACAATGTTTAAACTTGCATAATTTTGTTTCACACACATAATGCTAATTGCTTAAGAGGAAGCAATGTATTGCAAAATTATTGACATGATAATTCTATATTGTGAATGCAGTCAATCTTCAGAGAGAAAATGAAGAATCAATAAATTAAGAATTATTTACTGCCATTGTGTAAATAATATGTAATCATGTAATCCATAACTCTAATCTGATTATGAGCATTATAAAATATAATATATATATATATATATTTATATATAATTTTACCCACATACATATCATACACTTAAATGAAAGGCGATAATTACTATAGTAACATCTCATCTGGTTGGTCATTTATATCATCACTAATAGTAAACTATTCTATTGCTCAGCTCTAAACTGTGATTTATAGCAGGTTAGAGCTTATGTGTCATTAAGGTAAAATAAACTTTGAAACAATGTGTATTGTGTAAAAGTGTTATACCAATATATGACTTATTTAATAATGGACTGATACTGTAAATACAACAAAAAGCTTTCACTAGGAAACAAGATTAACAGTTTGAGACCATGCTAGTCATAAAAACAAATTAAATAGAGCTCGTTTCAGATGATTATTTAGTGCATAACTCAATATTTAATAAGATTGCCATGATTCTCAAGCTATGCTACTTCTTTTTCTTAGATTCAATTCAATCCCATCTGTAACTTCTGTGTCTTCTTCATAAAGACAATAGAGAGCTTGTTGCCTAAAGAGAGAACTGAAGTAAGTACTCTTCTATTGGAAATCACATTCACATTTTAAGAAGTGTAAAAAATTCATTATTTAATTAATATTTATTAATCCCCAATTTATAATTAATCCCCCAAATCCCTAAATATAAACTGCTCCTGGGTTATTTCCATTTTGCTTGTTTGACTTGTAGGAGACTATTGTGAACCTTCTGGAGAAAATCTGTGGCTATTTGCCTTCACAATATAAGGACACATGTGACAACTTCATAGAAAAGTATGGAAAGCAGCTGATCGATCTGCTGTTGTCCTCCCTTCCTCCACACGCCATCTGCACTGCGCTGGGCCTGTGTCTTTTCCAAGAGACGCCACTGTCTTGTAAGTAGCATGAAGGAGAGCAGAGCAACGCAATCTTTCTTCCTGAGTTTCAAACAGAACTAAACAGCATGGCACAAGCAACGCCAAAGTCATGGTTTCGATTCTCAAGAAAAGGAAGAACTGAAATTTGGGGAAATAGGGGTGGAGCTTCATTATATTTTTTTTTTTCTAAAAACTGCATGTTTTCAAATGAATCACATCGTAAAACAAGTGACATTTTTTAATGAGATTCGAATGTTTAATGAGCAGTCTTATCGCAGAATTTTTTTTTTTAACTTTGGCAATCAAATCTGATCTGGATTTTTACAAAATATGATTTTATTGTTTAATTGTTTTGGCATACTTAGACCTTCATTTTCAGTTAGGCAAATCACTTGCACATGCATTATAAAAAAATAAGTAGCCTACTGATAATTTGTTACATTATCTATTAGAGTGACATTTTCGTTAACCTTAAAATACAAAATGATGTGCAAAATTCAAAAGACAATTTGCAAAATATAACCAATTTTTTTTAATAGCTTTTACATTATCAACACACAATATGGCAGAATAGTCCCGCCTTCTGAATAAAAGAGCCAATCGCAAAATAGTAAAGTAATTGCATCACTGCAGCCGTGTTAGAAGCTACGGTTGCTGAAGAAACAATCAGAATGTAACTTTTTAAAATGATATTTGATCATCAAAAAAAAAAAAACAGCTGGTGTCAAAAGTCAGGCTGCATGTAAGCTGTGCGCGTTGACATCAACACGCTGTGCTGATGACAAAAATTACAAAGTGCAAAACACTGAAAGCGACTATTGGTGGTACTGAATTTGATTGATATTCTGACTTGGTGCTTGCCATGAAAAAGTTTGACTTTCTCAGTCCAGAACTAATTGAAGAATCATTCTTTCTGCATGTAAATTACACCACGATCATTCTTAATATGAATTTTATGTGTCCCCTCCAGTATCAGACTGTGAGTCCTGTAAGATATTTGCAGTCCTCTCCCAGTTTCATTTGGGTCACAATGCCACTGAGATCCAGACCTCTGACCTGCTCCAGAAGATGTGCCACCTCCATCCTAACGCTATTCCTCAAGTAATGATCACAATACATTATAAAATCCTTGTTCTCACTGTATATTAGATGTCTTTACATACTACTTAGATAAAACTGTTAGAATGCACTGTTTTTAATTGTATTGCATAACACTTTTGGGTTGGGCTGGGTTAGGTTCAGTGTTGGTGAAAGAAACTTTTAAAAGTAATGCATTACAATATTGCGTTACTCCCTAACAAAAGCAACTAATTACGTTACTTACTTACTTTTTATGGAAAGTAATGCATTGTTACTTTTGCGTTACTTTTTAAATATGGGTAGAGCTTGAGTGTTTGTTTTTAATATAAGTTCTATTTATAGCAAATGTGTAACAAGTGTCACGAATAAACGTCAGGCTGAAGAAAAAGTAAATTCACATGTGTAAAGTAGAATACAGAAGAAAGTTCAATACTCTTCAGCAATAAAAAAAACAATGAAGCACAGTCATTTTTGCTTG
>JAUMHE010000048.1:21513055-21537930 GCA_032359235.1 Enteromius mattozi
GGAGTCAGGAGACCTGTCAGTCAATAAATAAGAAAAAGTAACTGGCGTTACTTTTTTGAAAAAGTAACTCAGTTATATTACTCTAAAATTAGTAAAGTAATGCGTTACATAATTATAAAGTAATGTGTTACTTTACTAGTTACTTAGAAAAAGTAATATTACGTAACTCGCGTTACTTGTAATGCGTTACCCCCAACACTGGTTAGGTTAGGGACAGGTTTGGTCAACAATATAATTATAGATGTAATTACAGAAACTACATATGTAGTTACATACAGGAATTTTAAAACTAAGTATGATGTGAAAAATGCATGTACACAATGCATTGTATTAAATTAATGGTATTGCTAACACATGAAGTGGGACCAAATTACATGAAGGATATACTGAAACCTCTTTTAGTCTTTAGACTATTTGATACCATCTCCTGCAGTGATGTACAATATTGACATGTGTTATTAAAATGCAATGGTCTGACTCTTTGGAGTGTTTCTTGTTCTCTCCTAGTGTGAAGGGTTCGTGAAGCTGCATGGCCACAGGCTCCTCAAGAGCGATGGGAAACAACCAGCCCTTACTGCATGCGAGGTGATAACTGCTCATTTGAATTAACTTTACATTGGGGTTGTTGATCATTTCATGTGTTCATGTATGACTGGAGAGATTCTGACATGAGTGACACTGTTTTATTGTGTTTTTTGTGTCGTCAACAGGAAGATTACCTTTGTAAGTGACCAAAAGAAAGTGATCATTAGAGCAAGACTCAAAGATCAGAAAAACAACCACCTTTTTACTGTACTTAAATCAAGCTTTTTCTATCCACTGGTCTTGCCACACACAAAATCAATTGAAATTTGAGACATACAGTAAAAGCGGAGACAAGAACTGTTTAATCAGTTTTAAATTACCTTCATGTGCCAATTCTTATTTAATGTGCCTGTACTTAACTATCAATCATATCTGTATTTCCATGATCAGAACCTCACTAATCACTTAACATAGGGAATCCTAACATAGTTTGCATTTGGTGTCACATTATCTAAAATAATTTTCTCACCTTTGTGTTAAAATGACACTAGAAATAAACTGTACAGATTAATATTTTAAGGCATGGTAAGCAAATGATTGAAAGAAAATGAAATGATATTTGTGTTTTTGTAAACTCAGGTGAAGGCCTTAATCTTCTCTAATATACCTGAAAACATTTAATAAATCTTTCAAACAATAAGGAAAAATTCCACATAAAAATGTCATCTTTGGATTGTTCAAAACTACCGAATAAATTATATTAATTTCACCATCAAATCTATACATGTTTTTTTTTTCAATTTCCATTGAATTTAAATATATGACAACTCTAGAACAAATGCAACATCAGATATGTTCTGCTTTAATTTTGGAGGCTTCAATCTAGCTTATTATTTAGAATACATGTTTTCTGAATAAAAGACACTGTATTTATTCTTGAAAACTTTAATAAAAAGTCTCATCCTACAAACTGCCAAACATCCCAGGTAAAGGAACAGTCGCAATCAAACTGAAATAATTAAAAGAAGATCAGAGCGGAGCACAGAAATGTGTTATGTCCACCTTCTAGACTTTTCAGCAGTTACATGAAATTGAACACATCAGGGTTTTTGTTTAAAATCTTCTCTCATTGTAACTCTACACAAGTCTGTTCCTTCTTAAAGCCCTGGCGTGCAGAAATGAAATGACTCATTTCATTTACATCTCACCAATGCTGTGTTTTTGGGCCTCCTATGCCCCTGTATGGCTTTCTGCTCCCTCGTCTTTATCTTGTCTCTTCCAAATCTGCAAAAGAAGAATCTGGTGAAATAAAGCTGGGTGATGCCTCAAAAACATCAACTTTCTAGGATCTAAGAGATCTTTAAGACACAATACAGGGTTCCTGCAGCTTTATCATATGGGCAAGGCATTTATTTTCAATAAAAAAGAATTATGTAAATAAAAAGTTGAAAATAGGCTGAGGGTAGGTGTGGGGAGGGCTTTATTGTCCCAATTAGGTGGCTTCCATTTAATAATTTGAAGTCAAAGGATAATTTAGATTCATTTAGATTAATTTAGAGTTTTTTGCACTAAAGGATGTGACTTGTGAGTTAGGGCTGTGCGATATATATCGTTCGATATATTCATGTGCATCTCGTCAGTAAAGCCGGTTCTTTGATTAGCGGTAAATCTCCATCAGCTGTTTTTAAACGGACCGCCAGTTCGTTCACAGAGCCGTAGATCACTGACAACCAATCAAAGAACCGGCTTTACTGACGAGATCCGTAAATATAGCGATATATATATATCTCGCAGCCCTATTGTGAATCATGGGTCTCACAGCTGCTGCATGACCAAAACATCAAAATGCAAACCAAATCGGGTTTCTCTCAACAAAACAATTTTCATGTAATGTCCACTTATTGACATTACTCTTAGCCGTCCTCATCAACTGACAAATTTGAGTAATGAGCAGCAAACCTGTATGTACGCCTCCGAGAGCGTGATCATCTGTGGAAGGATATCAATCACCTGCAGATCCTGAAGCTCATACCACTTCCCAGTGCCCTGTCAAACATCACAAACCACCCATATTAGCAAACCATGCCAATAACAGTTCTGCCACGCTCTGAAGTCCTGATGACACACTCACGTGATGCAGAACATGAATCCTGTAAGACCCTTCAGAGGGTTTTCCATCGTGAACTACATTGGCCACCAGGTCATAGGTGGTGATCTTCTCTGTAGCCTGCGCCTCTTCTGTCAGGTACTCGCGCAAATCAACATTCCTATTGTGCATGAATGTTTTAACAACAAGAATAGATCAAATACATTTACAGAGAATATAGAAATGTCGAAAAGAGTGCAACTTCATTTATTCATAGCGTTGGTGGTCACATACGTAATGGGGAAGTTGACAATAGTTGGGTTCTTTTCCACAAAGAAGTTGTTCTTTGTGAATCGCTTGATGCAGAAGATGAGGTACGGAGGAAGTTTGGTGAGCTGGAACCTTTTCAGAAAGTTCTCTTTGTATGTCTTGTACTCCTGTGACAAAGGCAAAGGTAATCATTTATTTAATATAACGTATATTATTTTACAAAAATAAAAATATATAATCAAAAAAGTACATGTGCAATTCAAAATGTTGAGTGGATAGTAAAGAAAATAAATAACCTAAAATTTATATTACACAAGCAAAGATAAGAGAATTCAGAATTCAGGGGAAGAAATGAATGTGAAAATGAATTCACACCTTCTCATTGTTTCCGTTGAACTTGGCCAGGATGTTGAAGAGAGGAACCTGAGGAATGATGAGCTGCTCCTTCTCATCTTTGTAGAGGGGTGCTGTGGGCAGATCCAGTGTCAGGTACAGGAAGGTGGACTCAGACATCTTCTCCTGGTACTCATCCTTAAGCAGAAGGGCTTCTTTCTCTTCTGCAGGCTGTAAGAAACCAGCATAAGTGTCACAGGTGCTGTCAAATAACAGAAAAGCTTTCGAAACGGTTTAAGCACATATAAGACCAGTTATTAATGTAATAAAAACACCAACCAAATCTGGATGAGGAAGCTTCTTTGAGAAGATTCGCATGGACCCCTGAAACACCTTGGATACGATGGCTGTAAGAGAGAAAACCGCCAACTGAATTGATTTCATTTACATTTAGTCATATAGTAGTGCTACCAAACGATTAATCATCCAAAATAAATGTTTTTGTTTATGTAATATGTGTGTGTGTACTGTGTGTGTATATTTATTATGTATATACACACACATACAGTATATATTTTCAAAATATTTACATGTATTTATATGTATAGAGATTTATATTTATATAATTTATATTACATATAAGAAAGAGGTCATGTTTTTTTACAAAAACAAATAGCAAAAATAGAATTAGAATAGAGAGTGCTAGAGTTCAATGGTCAAATAAAGATGTGGAGATGTGTTTTTAGCAGTTTCTTGAAGATTGATTTTACCCTGTACTAATGAAGAACTAGCACACAAACACACCTCTTAAAAATCTACATCAAAACAAAACTCACATGTTTTTTTCTTTGTCCCACCAAGAGCACCATGCAATGCATTGAGAAACCAGGACAGAAAGTCAACAGCGTCCCCTAGAGACCAAAAAGCACAACATAAGGTAAAAATACACAAATTCCTGTCTAATAAGAATAACAGACAGGGCTGTTTGATTGGCATATTACTAGACTTTTCATATTAGACCGCTTTCTGAATGAAACACGCAGCAGCAACATCATTTGACAACAACCTAATAACAGCTTATTTGTCAGTGTGCATACAGCATTCAGTACAGTAATATTCCGAATTTGGTGTTATACCTTGTTTAGTGATCTGAAAGGTCTTTTTACTGCATAACACCACAGCCTGCAACATCTCATGTGGCGACACGTGGGCTTTGAAGTTGCGCGGGTTCCAGAGCTTGCGCATGAGCTCCCCAAAGCGCTGCACCAACAGAAACATGATGTCACCCGGCGGCCGGCGGATTCTGCAATAGTTCTCCTCCTCAAGGAAGTAGTTCCGTAGAGGCGGCACGTTTGAGAGTGCCTTGGGGAAAAAAGACAAGTGGTGAAATACTACACTCAAAACAATATTTAGGACTAAATGGAAGGATCAGGCATTTGAATTTCATATCCAATTTTAAAACATTTGGATTACACTGTTTTAACATAAACTGATAAACCTAATGTAATGCATATCTGTCAGTCATACAGGTAAGATTTCTTTAATAGTACCATTAAACTAAATGTGTCTTAAATACACAATAAACAGGTTCATATATGTCGTAGAGCAAATAAGCTAATAATAAATGCATATTATAAAGACAATGAAAATGTTTTTTGACCTTGCATGCATTTCAACCTGTTGTTGGGGACTCCCAAAACCAAATTATGAAGCTTTCATAAGCCATAATAAGGGGCAACTTAAATGAATAACTACATTGTAACAAAGACAACTATAACTGAAGTGTAAAAAGATTAAAAATCAAGCCATATCATTTAAGCTGTGAGAGAAGAAAGCATTTTCACTCGTTGCTCATCTTACCTGCAAAACCACATTAGCATAGTCATTAGCCTTGATATTATTGAGACCCACAATTCCTGGCAGATAGGTAGTGCCATCGTAGGCTCTGTACAGCTTTCCATGCTTATCCAAACCAGAGATGTGCTGTTTGGTGAACGTGGGTTTCAGCACATACTGAAATAAAGATATGAAGTAGAAAGAATCAGAGATGCTAGTCTTTTACCAGTGTTGTCTTATAGCACATAACTGCTGAGATAAAGTAAAATGGCATTGCTTTTACAAACGTAATGAGACAACATAGTATAATATACTGACAAGCAACTGATTGAAGGAATGCTGTGTTTGTACTCACCGTAATGTCCTCTAATGAGGAGTCAATAATCTCATAATTGTCTGGTAGGCAGTAAAACTTTAATGTGTGGAGATTCAGGAAAACATGGTGTGTAAACTGAACACTGTGGATGTACGCGTGAGACTTCTGACCTCGACCTGACAGAAATAAAATGCAACATGGAGTAATGTGCTTCAAATTTACATTGATTACATGGTCAAACTAAGGTGCATAAGCTCAGACAGATTTGGGTTTTTAATATCAAATATGCAGACTACAATATAAATGGCTTTTCAGAATTAAATTGAAACACACTAAAGGAATTTTGTGACACTAACTTAAGATGATTACAAAACTAAAGTTAAAGTTACCCGTCACACTTACCTTGGAAATATTTCCCACAGATCAGACAGGCATAGACATTAATGTGTGAGAGAGAGATTGAACACAGCTTCTCAAAGTCAAAATCCAAAACACTCCTAAGAAAACATAAGATCAGATTGAGTGTTACAGCAGAGGAGTAATAGTGATTAACAATAAACAACACGTTCTTAGTCATAATTACCTGTTGATCGTGTCCAGATATGGACAATGGCGGCTTCTTTTATCTTCAATACCATGAGAACGACCAATTTTCACACGCACCTCTGAAATTAAGTGAAGACCACATGTAAAAACCAAGTCAATAACATCCAAACGTAAGAATCTTTATTCCATTCAGTGAGGATCCCTCAGCTATGAAAAGGGATATCAACACATTAGGGTGAAAATTTATGCCCATTTTTCAGGAACGGTCCAATTTTTTTGTGTTTGTCCCCAGAAAAGGGCCCTCAATTTAAACAATCTTTTTAAAATTCTCCAAATACACTGCAAAAAAAAAAACTCAGCCTCAAAAAGAATAAATAAATAAATAAATAACATTTGAAAATTGAGGGGGAAAGTATTTACAGGTTGTGAAAATATTCTACAATATTAAACAATGTTTACTAAAATATATTTATTTGTTATTTTATTTTGCTTAACCTCACTTTTCTGGTATTATAAAGCGGTTTTAATATCTTTTAGGTTTGCAAAGATTACTATTTACTATTTTTCACAGAGTGATTTCTGATGCCATTTTAAAGCAAGTTAAGGTTCAGTTTAGCCCTCAAACATCATAATTATTCATTTTAATAATATATATGGAACCCATAGCATTTAAAAAAACGTATTAGCACCGTTTCTAAGCTATGGGTAATACGTTAGATTTAGTTTAAATTGAATAATATCCATTTTAGAAATCTAGTCACCCAGAATAGATATTAAACACATCAGATCACGTGTGTTCCTGCGCAATGCACCTTTCCATCACAGGTGAGAGCATACTCAACATAAATAGCTGCTTTAGTACGTTTTCTCATTTCTAAGTCGCCTTGAAAAAAGCACCTGATAGATACATAACAGTAACTTACATGTATTTTAGCAACTAAGTTAACGTTAACGTTACGTTGTTGGAAACATGGGCCTCCAGTGTTCTTTACAGCGTTTTCTCTAAACAGCTGATACACTATCAAGCTCATAAACGCTCCGAACATACCTTCCTCTTCGTCTTCATCAACGTCCCTCTCCCGTTTCACGCCTGCGATCATTTTACGTTTAATAACAAGAGGTTTCTAGCAAAGCCTGTGTTGAATGAACACTGTTCAAACGTCTTCAGCGAGTGCTACAAAACTCCCGCCCTCACTTCCGCTCCAAAACTCGGTGGCCAATAACACAACAACCCGGGATCTAAGTGAAATAAAACACTGTAATGTACTTTCTGGACTGCCAGCTATCTGTTATAGGTTGTATTTCACTTTAAACCTAGAAATACGCACTTTCGGTTACAGGGAGAACCATATACAAGCGCAATCGTTCGTAGAAAAAACAAAACAGCCCTGACAACGCAGAGTGCGCTTTTTATCGGCCGACCTGTTTTGTTATCGGCCCCTGTGTTTGGAGAGATGTTGTAAAGGGAATGATCACAATGACACCAAAAATTTATTTGTATTGAGAAACATTTAATCTACATAGCAGAGCCATGGAGGTTCTGCGTGATGCAGAGGGGGAGAGTGTCAAATACAAGCCCGGGGGGCGCTTGGACATGAGCCACGGCTTCCTGAAGCACATCAGGAGGAATCAGATCGCCAGGTCTCCGCTCACTCTCACGCTAGCAGTCACTGCATAGTAACTTAGTGGCTAGTTATTTGTGTTGTGACCCTGCGAAACCTATTAATGTGTGATTCGAAAGCTTAACCCTGTGATGCCTGACACGTTAAATATTGGCCAGAATTAGTTTTTTATTGGACCTTTTTCAAAACAGACGAAAATCTAAAAAAAAAAAATGTTTGCCATGTGTTTTTTGTTGAATATCATACTTAGTGCATCAACATTGTATGGGTTATATAATATAATATTGTGAGAATATGGAGGGGGAAACACATCCGTTTTATTCAGAGGCACAAACTGTACAAATATATGCGATTTGATGCAGATGCTGATATTAAATGATCAAAATATAAGATGAAATTTTGATAGCTTGCAATGTAAATCAGTGAGATCCTTTAAATAAACTATTTGCATGAAATGCATGTGAATATCAGGGGCCTATGCATAAACTTAGTCTAGTCTGACCAACTAGCAGTTAGCAAAGAGTTATTCATTTTTCTATTCTATATTTTTATGTAACTGAATTAAAACTAACTTTTAAGACTAGTCTTAATCTTTTATGCAACCGGCCCCAGATGTCACACTATGTATTTATACGTGTCTTAATAAGACGTATATTTAAATGATAGGTAAACTTAAGCCGCTTTAGTCTAATAACGTTTAATCTGTAATATTAATAACAATTTAAAAGTTGTTTTTTCGTTTACCTTATAAAAATCAGTAAAGATTTCAGAGGTGAACCACGAGCTGAAGGGGCACATTTTTACAATGAATTGCAAAAAAATATATATATTTAAGAAAAATATTGTTTATATATTGGATATATTTTATATAATATAAATAAATACATGTAAATATTTTTTAAATATAAACTGTATGCTTGTGTATTTTTAAATACATAAATATATACAGTACACACACATATATTAACTTTTATTTTGAATACGATTAATCGTGATTAATCATTTGACCGCATAAAAACTTTTTATTCGTTTGGACAGTGGTAGGCACATAGTAAATTGTGTACAACAGGTGAATTATACATTAATGTTTTATTTTTCTACAGGGATGATTATGACAGAGAGGTAAAACAAGCTAAGGAGAAACAGAAGCGCAGACACACCAACACCCCTCGGCGTCCACGAAGACCCGACCGTCAGGTGTACCACCCACGTCACCGGAGTAAGTTACATAGTTAGAAAGATATATTATTAGTAATAGCCATATAACAAGTCAAATATATACTGCCGAATTATGTTTATTTTCACTTTACTTTGCATTTAATGTCAGAGCCGACCTGCAACCCACCTGTATGAGAGCCACTGCTTTGACATTACTGTTATGTTTACTTTGTAGATTTAATAAATGAAACAAAATACATATTTGAATAAATCATAAGATATTAAATAATTTATCTGGGTCATAACTAGTTAAATAAGTATTTATAATGGTAGTAATTGTAAATATTGTGGGCCAGGATGGTAAAGGGTGAAATAATTAACACAATAAATAATTATAATAATTAACAAATGTTTGACTTGTAGAGTCATGGTAGAGTTTGATGCTACTGTGCTCATGTTTGGATGATTGGTTTTGTTTCAGATGGATCTGAATCCGGTGTGAACGCAGAGGCAGAGGACTGGAATGAGAGCAGCTCCGGCACAGAGCAGGAAAACACCGGCACAGAGCTATTCTGGCTTGATTATCAAGCCGACAACGGGCAAATAACGTCATTCATTGTTCACAAGGTTTGTATTGGGGTGTATTAAGATTCTTATGGAAGCCTGTTTCTACCTGTAATTGCAACTTTTTGCAGTTGCAAGTTTGTGTCTCATAGTTTGGAAATTTTTATAGATATAATATTTTCCAATTTGTAGTGTTTTGGTCACATTCTGAATTGTGATATACACACTCAGAATTTAGACTTGCTGTTCTGAGTTTATATCTTAAAAAGATGACGTTTCTTTCCTTAGTATTTCTCACTTTTTTTTCTTTTTTTGACTAAAAAAACGAAAAAGTCATTGTGACTTTTCCTCTCAGAATTACGAATTTATATCTCTAAATTGTAAGTTTACATCTCTAAATTCTAAGTTTCTATCTCATAATTCTGATATTTCTTATCAGAATTGCAAAAAAAAGTCAAAATTGTTAAATCATGAGTTGCAATTACAAATATATTATATCAAGCTTTATTCGCATATTTGCACTACATTCACATAATATATATCATATCTCAACTGCCTGATTTTTTTTTTTATCAACCTCCAGACTTTTTTACAAAGTGTTAGTATCGGCCAGCTTAAAGTGGGATATATACGTTCAACTTTAATCACCATACATACAGTATACATGTGTAAAGTGATATATACTATATAGCAAATTACAGCTGCTTGATTACATGCATCGTTGCAAAATGAAATCTATATTGTCACCTTTCTCAAATCTTCTAAATACAACTACAAAGCATGAAGACATTAAGATATATACATTAACATAATGATTTTGTCTAAAGCTGCTTTGAAACATAAGTGTTAATTTGTATAAAGGCATTATACAATAAATTTACCTTGACTTAGATTTCTTTGTTTCATTGTTAATTGTCATCCTAATGCATGTGATAAAGCAAAAAAAAAAATATATATATATATATATTTTTTCCAACCAGGAGGACAAGCCAGAAGTTATTGTGGAACGTGTGGCAGAAAAGAACATTCTGGACTCGGCCATGAGGGCGGCGCTGTTGGCACGTGTGGGACAAGAAATGGACAAACGCTGTGACAAATGCTGAGAGGAAGAAAGAGGCATTTTTTAAATTAAAAGAGATAAATAAAGAAAATGACAGAGCAAGCCACTGAGACACCGCTGAGCCAGAATTGAAAATGAAATGCATTTCTGTATGATGGCACCAAGGAGCATTCACAGATGTCTTGGAGATGCCATATATCCTATTATGTGAAGGTGCAACTCTTATAAGAGAGTGGACTCGAACCTCAAGAGAAATGTCACTATTAAGCAGGAAATCAATCTTGTTTGATCTAAAATAGGATGTATTTTGGTAATATAGAGAAAAAAGGACCTGAGTTTTCTTTCAACTGGAAATTGAAATCATTGTCACTTCACAATTGAGAACGATGTTGAATGACCGTGGTGATTTTTACAACTGAGGTGGCACTCGTATTTTGATGGGATTTTATAACTGCAACATGTACATTGCTTGACTAGGTCCCATGAGTCTGTCTCTTACAGGCTTCCAGATAAGATTGCTTATATATATGGTTTAGGCTAAATCAAAAAAAGAAATCAAACATTGAATGCTTTCATTCTATTTAGTCTAAGAGAAAGTTTGAAATCAACTTGTTGCGGTGATGTAGATGCTAGTGGAAATAGCTGAGGAAGTTCAAGCAAAGTTTAAATAATACTAATAAGGTCCTCGTTGCTCTGACATGTATCCATGATTTTGGATATCTGCCTTTTCGCTTTATGTACATGTTCATAAATATTTATATTGATATACTGATATAAAGATCTTTTCCTCTGTTGGTGCTCATGATGTTGTGCAAACAAAAAAGGGCCGATGTGTGTCTTTTTTTCTCTCTGTCTCTTTTTTTCAGCTCTTTATTGTACAGGTAGATTTTTATTTTTGTAATTGTATTCCAACTGTGTACTTTTGTGGTATTGTTTAGATTACAGCATAAATTCAGATTGCAGGGTGAATTGTTCATTCTATCATACAGACAGATGATGGCAGTGTGCACTATGTTCACATTGTGCAAAAATACATTTTTCTTTAACTGCTTCTGAGTTTAATTCATTGAGCTTGTATTCTTGGTTGGTGCTTTTATGCTATAGGTAACTCACCAAAATAAGGCTCTTTAAATAAAACTGAAGCCAACAGTTGTTAGTGATTTTATATAGGCATATATACACACACACATTTAATGTTAAAAATGAAATAACACATCTGAAATGCTTGCTTCTTAATAAGGCTGATTATGAGTACAATAAACGCTAAGATCTGCTGACCTATCTAAATAAACTAGGAAAGCATCCAAGTTCATACTGGTTCAGACAATATAAGCTTGGTATTAAAGGAATATCCATTTAGTGGAATAAAATAGTCCTGCGATTCAGTGTCACAAAGTCATTCTCATGAAACTGTCACTCGTATATTACTATAAAAAGGTTGTTGGGGCCAGAAATCTTTAAATGGAGCTTGTGAAGTTTGACCGTGTCGACAAGCATTGCTCGTCCAAGTAACGTGGAAATTTCAAACACAATTTTAAACACAAATGTTTAGACACCACCTGGCTGACACATGTCATTTCACGTCACGTTTATTTATATAGTGTTTTAATAGAGATTGTGTTAAAGAAGCTTTACAGTATTAAATAGGAAATTATTGTGTCAAGGACAATAGTAAACACAAAATTTTCAGTTAAAGGCATCACTGAATTAAGTGATGTCATCATCCAGTTCAGTTCAAGTGGTATCTGTGCAATCAAGTCAGCGATATCGACAACATGACATGCATGAGTAAATTGTTTCTTGATAAAACGTATTTTTGTGTCGTGAAAAGAGAGAAAAGCGATACTCTCCAAAATGGCACTACGGTAATTGTTGAATATTTTTGTTTTATTTCCATACAAAAAGTATTCTTGTCACTTCATAATGTTATGGTTGAACCACTGATGGCAGGTGGAGTATTTGAAATTGTCTTTCATACTTTTCTGGACCTTGACAGTGCTATTGACTTGGCAGTCAATGGGACAGTCACAAGCCTCCCGGTTTTCATCCAAAATATATTAAATTGTGTTCCAAGGACAAACTAAGCTTTTGAACGACATGGGGGTCAGTTATTAATGACAAAATTTCATTTTGGGGTGGAGTAACTCTTTAACAACATTTGTTTTATTGAACAACAAAAGTTACATAATGTAATGTTACAGTATGTCAGGGAGCGGCAGACCTGACTCGCAGGTACTGTCTTGTATTTCAGTTGCTGTGTGATCAGTAATGTATTTATTGGCAACTTGACTACAGTTTTGAATGTCTCAATCCATCCAATCAGATTTTAGAGTTAGAGGGAACTATTTTATAAGCTACAGTTTCCCGCACTAAATTGTTAGTTATACAACTGAGGTACTTCAGTAGAATTTGTGTTTAATGCAAAGATTACAAAAGACTATACAACAGGAGGGGCCAGTACCACAGGAATTGGAGGCCCTTCAAGGGAGAGAGGATATGGCACTGGATCAACATCCAAACCCACCCCCCTCCAGAGTGTGCTCACGCCTCGTGTGAGAGAAGACAAATGTACACATTCCCATGCATCCAAGCTCCGCCCCCACAGACCTCACCCGTCTCTCCATGTCCTGATTGGATGCTCAGAGACCAAAGACAGTGAGGAGTCTGACACACACCCCTGCACGTGTCTCCATGTTGTGATTTTGCAGGATTTTAATAACAGAAATGGTTTCCCTCTTCTTTAGCATATTTTATATATGTGCATATTATATTTTGCAGTTCAATTGTTGCATTAAAAAATGCATTTGTTTTGATTTTAAAATCTAATTCTAAACAAAAATCTGAAAATAAATAAAAACTATTTTTAGGAAATAGTATTCATAATATTACTAAATGCATATTGTATTTGCATTTTTCATTTACTGAAGATGTTTGTAATTTGCTGTTGTGGGATTTCATAGATATTCAGACATCGATCTTGAGTCTGGTGCATGGAAAAGTTAAAAATGCTTTGGTCTTTTCCACCTGTTCTCACTGCACATAATCCAGTTGTATGTCATGCAGTGATATTTACGTCTTGACATTCTGACCTGTGTCTCAGTGCTCTTTCATGAGGATGTTCTTCTCTCAGTATATCTCAATATACATACCGCTCCAATATTACAGCTGAGGAAAGCATGTGACTGCTGAGTGTAGGGAACAGTTTTGAATGAATTAATTAAATATATTCACTTATTCATTTGTTATTTTATTTGTTTGTTTATTTTGTATTTTTGTTATTTTTATTTATTTATTTATAATTAAAATTGTATTTATTCATTTTAGCACTTGGCAACGATTAAACATGATTAATCACATCAAAAATAAGTTTTGTGTACATAATATGTATGTGTGTGTGTGTGTGTTGTATATGTTTATTATGTAGATAGGAATATGCATTTATATATTTAAGAAAAATATGTTTATACATTTAATATATTTATATATCATATAAATAATATTAATATGAATATATACATAAATACATATATATTTTCAAAATATGTACTGTATGTGTGTCCTTATAATAAATATACACAGTACACACACATATATTATATTAACAAAATTAATCGTGATTAATTGTTGCCCAACACTAATTTAGTAAGTTTTTATTAATTTATTTGTTTTTGCCTTGATGCCATATCTAAAATAAAGCTGACACTTGTGCCTTTAGCAAATATTTATAAAATATGTTTCAATATTTCATGTAAATGCATGGTAGTAAGACATAAATTATGTATGTAAACATCGCAGATCTTATTATAAAAGTGCTCTGGTAAATATACGCATCAAGGCACTGCATGTGCATAAGGTATTTTTGATTGTGATTGTGAAGTCTCATTCAAGTGTTTAAATGTTTGGTTTTTTCCTGTTGATTGGATTATTTTAGGTCTGCATTACCGCTTTGTGCATTTCCAATGGAAATTTCATTCGGATCAAACACTGTGTAGTGTTGTGTGTTCTTGCTCCTATTTTGTCACATGGCTTCAGGCTGTCAGATAACTGTGGATGATGCAATAATAGCCGGTATGTGAAACTTCCAAATGGAGCTGATGGTTGTGAAGGTCAGAAAGTATTTCCACTCACTAAGTTCAAAGTCGTTACTAGAATAAGTGATAACATTCCACGAAAGGTGGATTAAAAAATATATAATAATTTGTATCCCGTGACTAGCTGTAGTTGTTTTGTTAAACCAATACATCACTTAGCACCCCACATGAAAAAAATCCTTATTGTATTTTATTTTTTTATGTGGGTCTGTCTGAGAGTTTATGATCTAACCTTTAATTTACTTGACACTTACTTTTAGTAAAAGATCCAAGACAGTATTTCACAGCAGTCAGCACATATCAGTACTGTACAAGCCACTGATATGATGCAAGATATAAATAGAAGCAACGGATACACACTAGGGTGTTCACTTGGCAGTGGGGCATGTTCCGTGATTAATATTTAAATTTGGAAAACGAGCACACTAGACGTAAGTTGAGCACACATGCTATTCATGGTTGCTCTCTGGTACAGTGTAACTGTAGAGCTGTGTTTCTGAAGAGCAAAATATGAATATGATTCTGCATGCAACCATCTGAAGCAGTAATGTGACTGGTCCAACTATTAATTTACTAATGAGCACTTAAAGCAAGATTAGTAGAAGATATATAAACATATATCAAAGCAAATACACAATAATAATGAAAAAAAAATCACAGCTGACCGCTCCTGCTCATAAAAGTGAACCCTATATCAAGTCATGACTACTAGGATAAACAGGAAAGTTGGTTGTGAATGGCTGTGCAGGGGGATTTGGGGGCCAGAAGTAAAACAAAAATGAGTTTGGAAGCAAAAATTATTACTATAGGCTAACTGAGAGAAACTGCAACGTGCAAAATGGCCTCTCTAATAAAATCCCATCCTGAAAATAAAAACCCATTAGAAACACTGCAGTAATGATGTATTTTTGTAGGCCAACCCAGAAGTTTTTCATCTTTATCCTGATTCCCTCAACAAAACACAAAAATAATTTTTCCATTGACTTTTGAATAACTGCAGTAAATAAGGTCTGTGACCAAAGGTATGTCATCCTTGCAGTACTCTGAACGTTTACATCCTGAGATGAATACTTAGCACTTGCACATTGGTTGGAACCACCTGAAAATATGCTTTTTAACACTGTTTCATAAAAAGACAGTTTATATCTGATTTTGTTGAGATAATGTATTAAAACTGAGTTTGGCAAGATTTCTGTAGTTGCCTATTTGATAGGAGTTGGTCTTGCATGACTGAAATAGGTGCCTGGAGGCATTGCCAGTTTGGCTGCTGAGTGAAAGGCCATTTTAACCTTTAACCCTAAGTATCTAAAGATATGAGTACTTATTCATTAGATTAAGATTAGATTATATTCTACTGTTACTAGTAATAAATTTCATTTTTTGCCATTGACTTTTATGGGGTCTGTCATTCAGATATCAACTGTTCAGTTCTGACTAGTATGTATTCATTAAATGCTAGTACATATAAAACTTTTTGGTAACACTTCATTTTAAGGTCTCTTATCTAGTTGCTTATTACGTTGCCTAAAAGTCGTAGTTAATAATGAAGTGTTACAACTTTTTATACAGTCCTGTTCCATATGTACTTATTATAACATCTATTAAAAAATATTATGGCTCTTCCCAGCTTTACAATGGCAGTGAATGGGGGATGAGATTTTGGAAAACAAAGAAATTAAAGGGTTAATTCAAATTAAAGGGTCTAATTAAAGGGTTAGTTCACCTAAAAAAGAGAAAATTAGTCTGTGTTTTATTCACCTTCAAGCCATAATAGGTGTATATGACTTAAATCATAGTTATATAAAAAACTGTTCTGCCACTTCTAAGCTCTGTCATTGTAGTGGGCGGGTGCTTCTATTAAACAGTTAAAAACACTTTAAATAAAGCATGCGCATCTGCAATAAAATGTGCCTCACATGGTTTCAGAGCATAAATAAAGGCCCCCTGAAGAAAAATATCTACATTTCAAACATTTAATGTTTAATTAATTTTCATTTTTGGTTGCACTAACCCTTTAATGAGTACCAGAAACTAATAAATAAGAACTAATATTTAATAAGTGCTAGTACCTTTTAAAAGGTAAAGAATAAGCAGTAGTACCTAATGAAGCAGATACTAGTAGCTAAATAGTTCTAGCATGAAAATACATGTTTTATAGATATAATGTGAAAATAGCTTGTCATTGCAGGTAATTAAAATCACTTGGGAGCCATTGGTTACTAAAATAAAAATGTTAAAAAATGTATTTCAAACATTTCTTTCATCAATTAAAAAAAAAAGTAAATTAGTCATCATCGTATTTATTTTTTAGCGCATTTATGACATGGTCACAGTCACATTCGTAGTTCTGCAGATTATGCTTGAGGTCATAACCATAATGGATAATATGTGTAAAATATAGTGAAATAACAGCATTATTTTCATTTTTGGTTGTACTATAAAATCTTTTATGTGGGAATGTCATACCAAACACAGACCATCCACATAATGTGTCTTATCTAACATCAGTAAATATCCCCAGACAAAATCAATGCGGTTTTATTATATATAATTCAAACCTAATTCCTTATGGTCTGTTATAGTTATACCTATATGTATGCATTTCTATATACAAAAAGAGAGAGAAAAATAGAGAGAGAAAAGACAAAGACACTTCACACCATAATAGAAAACCTTTTATTGTTAAAAATAAATTAAAACTGGAGGAAGGTAAAGACACAGAGAGAGGGAGACAGAGAAAGAGAAAGACAGAGAGAACGTATGTAAACCAGGCTAGTTTCTCTGTACAACACCAGCCAAAATTGCTATCCCTCTGTTTAAGGAAAGACTGTGAAGGAAGAAAGACAATAAGCAGCTAATAACGCATAATGCTGGCCAAAATAAATGGCACTGGAGCAGCCACTTTCCATGTGGTCCCCAAAGTTTTTCTGTATGACACTTGGGAACCACAGAGAGCTAGAGAGAAGTTAGAGCAACATACAGCATAAGAGTTAACCTCCAGTTTTCAATACACTTGCACAAATAAATACACAAATTTAAAACATTTGGGAATGGTTACGATACAGTGGTGAAGAGCTTAGTAAAATTAAATTTGTAATTAATACTGGCCAACCAGTTTACAGCTACTAAAATTGAAATTAACTTGTTAATCTGTGTAGCATACATCCTTTATCCTAATGCTGATGAATCATAATCACCTTTGAAATTTAAAAAGACTAAGAATGAAATATGTGATGCAACATAATTATAAAATGAAAGGAAAAAAAGATTTAAATAAGATTGACCAGCAGGACTTGTACCAGAATAACCAGACTTCTCCCTGTAAGCCATGTGGGCTTCTCTGTAGACTACGCCAACAGGCCTAAAGAGGAAAAATCTTGACAAACGGTTTAGTAGTGCAGCTTTTTGGGCACTTCCCAAGGGAAAGATTCACGACCAAAGTGGCCGTAAGCAGCAGTCTTCTGATATATTGGCTTCTTCAGCTCCAGCTCCCTAAAACACATCGGCCGTGGATTATTGACTGGTCAAAATACAACTGCATGAATTTATCATGTACTGTAGATGATTCTTCAAGTGCACAGTTGAACACCCAGCCAGCCAGAGAAGAGATGAAGCGATCACTTACCTTCACACTACCTAGTTGGCCTGAAGAAAAAAACTGCAGCATGAAATTAGAGAGCAAGTCTGACAGACAGCACACACTAGTTAACCACTTGAACCTGTTCACTTTAAATCCAGACAGGAAACATGATGGCTCTGTATAATAAGTACAATAAATAAAACTATGAAAATTCAAGTAATTTAGTATTTAGTAATCTAGTATTATACTTCAGTTTTTAAATGTTTAATTCTTGAGGAAAGTTTGAGATCAGCGAGACTCTTTCTTAAATAAATAAAGACATTCATAATAGTAATAGTCATTTGTAATGTTCCAAAGGATTATGTTCTTTTGAACTTTATCAATGTTTAAAACAGTTATAATAAATAATCAGAAAATCAACATTTTAGAATGATTTCTGAAGGATCACTGAAACTTGGAGTAATGATCTCAGGAATAAATTGCATTAATAAATTGCAATATCAAAATAGAAAACAATTACTTTTTAACTATAAAAATATTTCACAATACTACTGTTTTGTTTGTGATCAAATAAATGAAGCCTTATTGAGCGAATGAAACTTCTTTCGTAATCATTAGAAATAATCTTACAGACCTGAACTTTTAAACAGCACTGTAGTTTACTATATGTTTGTTCTCTTGCCTATATATTATTTCTTGCTTTTATTTTGTGATCTACTATTTTTGTGCTGTCCTGAATCCTAAGTAATTACTTGGAAAAAGTTGAATGAGTTCGCTACAACTATTATCAGCTTTCTGATTGAATCAGGGGATGCAAAGATAGGAAGCAAAGGCAGAAGCAGAAAAAACATGAATGATTCACTCCAATCTGTGTCAAGCTGAAAGATGAAGGAATATGAAAGGTTTCGATCACAGGCTAATGGGTTAAAAGAGCAGCTGTTACCTCACAATGACTCCTGGACGAAGGTCAAAGTTTTTCTTGACGATTTTAAGCAGCTCCTGCTCACTCTTCTGGGATGTGCCATAGTGGAAGATGGAAATGGAAAGAGGATGGGCCACTCCGATGGCATAAGAAACCTGCATCATTGTGAACACAAGTTCATACATGTAAGAATGAACTACAAATTCATACAATTATACTTTGAGCAAAATGCTAAATATCTGGCCAACATACCTGCACAAGAACACGCTTGCACAGTTTAGCCTTCACTAGAGATTTGGCCACCCAGCGGGCAGCGTACGCCGCAGAGCGGTCAACTTTGGTGTAGTCCTTTCCAGAGAAAGCTCCTCCTCCATGGGCTCCCCAGCCTCCATAGGTATCGACAATAATCTTACGACCAGTCAGGCCGGCATCACCCTGCGTGAGTAGAAAAAGCTGTTTGTGTTAAATATCTGGGTACTCTGGTCAAACCGATTTCTCATTGGTTTCCATGAGTTTACCAAAAACGCTGACATTCATGTCATGTATTGTAGCTTGCGAGAGATTACCAAATATGTGAGAATTCTAATATTTTTCATCCATTTCTACGATTTTATTTTGATTATGTTAGAAGTCAATTTAGCCCAGATATGTTTGCTCAAAATTAGTAAAAAAGTGAGAACAATGAGGATGCTTTGTCATGACTGCATTATAAAAAAGGTTTTAGCATAATTGTCAATAAAACAAACATTATCGGAGTAAGTTTTTTAAAAATACTTTCTACTTAAAATGTAATGTTTAATTCCGTTTTAAGGTCCTTGCACACCGAGTTCCACATTTTCGTATGCGTTTTTTCGTATTTGTCATATTTTCAGACGAAAACTTTGCACTCAAGTGTCCAGTGACTTGCAATTCTTTTAATTGTTTGTGAAATATACTAACAATTTCTGAGTACAAATTGCGGTAACACTTTACAATACGTGTACACTAATAAGCATTAATTCATGCTTAACCGATAATACTGAATTAATGTATAACTTATGATTATCTAAGCTATTCATTAATGATTGCCACATTAGCAACTAACAATGAGTCTGTCTGGTTAATATAATAGCTCATATATGAATTGTTAGCAATTAAATATCTCATTGTGGATTAATTGACTAATAACTTATTTTATTAACTAATAGTGTTAATGAACTTGTAATACTACTTCAGTATTATCTGTGCATTAGTTAAGCATGAATTAACTCTTATTAGTGTACACGTAATGTAAAGTGTTACCTATAATGCTTCAAAGTAAATCATATTTAAAAAGTACATGTAGTACAACAACTACAACAAAATATAAATAGTATCTAACATTATTTGTACTTGTATTTGTACTCTACCTGAGGCCCTCCGATGACAAAGCGACCACTGGGCTGCAAGTGATAAATGGTATCGTCGTCCAGATAGACAGAAGGCACCACAGATTTAATGATTTTATCTTTAAGAGCATCACGCATCTCATCAAGGCAGATGTCTTCATCGTGCTGCACAGAGATGACAATGGTGTGGACGCGCACCGGCAGCATGGCGCCACGCTCCTGTCTGTACTGCACAGTAACCTGTTTTCAAAGAGTCATGTTGCACTGTCAGGAAACGCAGTCTACACAAGTACATCTTTGTGTTTCGAAATGCAGTTCAGCAGACCTGAGTCTTGGAGTCTGGCCGGAGCCAGGGCAGGGTGCCATTACGCCGCAGTTCAGCCATCTTGGCATTAAGTTTGTGTGCGAGCACGATAGTGAGCGGCATGCATTCCTCTGTCTCATCAGTGGCATAGCCAAACATTAGACCCTGAATAAAGCACAGAGCAGAAAATATTAATACTAAAACGTTATTAAAAGAGTTGCAGTCACAGTTGTAGGGCTGCACTGACTTACCTGGTCGCCGGCCCCAACATCCTCTTCATTGCGGTCCAAATGAACACCCTGGGCGATGTCTGGAGACTGCTGCTCCAAAGCCACCAGGACATTACAGGTCTTATAATCAAAGCCTATGGGTTCAAGAGAGAGAATTTGGAAGAGTTTATGGGCCATGCAGCTGCACCAATTTCAACTGCAGTATTTAGTTTAATTGTTTTTAGTAGAAAAAAGGATATAATATATAGTAGTAATTGCATTAGTATTCAAAGTTTGGGGTAGTTAACAATTTTCTTTACACTTTTATTCAACACAGGTGCAATGTGTTAAAATGATCAAGACATTTATAATGTTGTAGTAATCAAATGAAGCAGCACAACTGTTTTCATGATTGATAATAATCAGTAATGTTACTTGATCAGCAAATCAACATATTGGAATGATTTCTGAAGAATCCTGTGCCTATTAAGACTTTAATAATGATACTGAAAATTCAGCTTTATCATCACACAAATATTATAAATATATTCAAATAGAAAATTGTTTTTAATTTTGAATTATAATAATAATGCATAATATTACTATTTTTAACTCTATTTCCAAACTTTTGAATGGTAAATGCTGAAGTATGTATAATAAAATGTATTCTCAAACCAACCCTTGGATGAGTCGTCATAGCCAATGTGTTTAATGGTGTCACGGACCACCTTTTGATAATCAACAACAGCACGAGACGTCACCTCTCCGGCCAGCAAAATCATTCCTGTCTTGGCTACAGTTTCTAGAAAAAAAAAGACCATGAAACATTCCTATTCACGATTTTGGAAAAGCACACATGCAAAATATTCAGGCAAGTGATTAATGCATCACTGATTCTGAAAATCTGAAGAAATCAAAGTCATCATACCGCAAGCCACTTTTGCATCTGGGTCTTGCTTCAGGTGAGCGTCCAACACGGCATCACTTATCTGGTCACATATCTTATCTGTACAAAGAAAAAATAGAAACATTCGTTATTATTCCATATAGATTTCCACACTGCATTTGCTTGTTATCCATCAGTTGTGCTTGAGAATTAACTAAAATTAATGCCAAATACACTAAGCTTATACAAATAATAAACAGGAAAAGATACACATAATTAAGGAAGAAAGAAAAAAAGAAACATCTGCAAGCTTTCAATAAACACCAGCCCATATATTGTTCTTTTTTAGCCAACAACAACAACCTTTAAACTACATTATAAAAGTAGTATTTTAGCTGTGGTTCACATTTAAAGGAACAGTATTTGAAGAATAAACTATGACAACAAGCCATGTATTCATTTATTTATTCATGCAAATTTATTTACCAATTTCGCTCTAACAATAGGTTTACATTCTGTATTCTAAGGTACAATTGTTCTGAAGTGCAGTTTTCTCTTCAATTCAAAAGGCCTGGCTTGTTTTATTTTGTTTTCGTTCATTTTTGACTGGTTGTTAAAACTATAACTAATTTACCAAATTGAAACAATGAAAAAATGTCCATAAAATAAAACCTAAATTGCAACGAACTAGTAGCTTTGAACTTGCTAAAACTAAAATTACTGGAAAACTGAAATTTAAAGTGTCTAAACATTTTTTTTTAACATTTTAAAATGTAACACTATAATAACTTTAGCGTTTGTGGAGGAGGAGCGGGGGTTGGGCTAGTCTTGTGGCGGCAAATGCAGCGTCATTTTCGCGGTGGGCGGGGTCTGCGTTTAGACCGCATGTTTGACCCCACGTGTAGCGCGAGGCCGCGTCTCAAAACCTTATGATCTGCCTACCTAGACTACCTTTAAGGGCATGAGAGGTGTTTGCATGCATGTGTTTGAGATCGACTGAATGCCGACTGCTGTGCTCAAAACGCTGTCTAGGATGGGCGCTCACTAGTTTTTGACACACAGCCATAGCAACCAAGTACAATAGTTTTCAGATCTACAGCGCATTACTTACATAGCGACGCAACGTTCGTTTAATATGAGCACCGGGTTATATTAATTTAAAATGTTTGCAAACAAAAGCAAATACAAAGTTATTTTAGTACAAATACGGTTAGAATAAAAAGCTAATAAGAATATTAATGCGAATGTACAGAACAGGTGCCGTTATATAATAGCGAAGCTGAATAGCCTAACGTTACTGTAAAGTCGCCCAAAGTTTGTTTGGACATTTTACCTGGATGTCCCTCTCCGACGGACTCTGATGTGAACAAGAAGCAGTCCTCCTCAATAAGAGAGTTGTGGTAACCGTTAATCTCTCCGTTCATCTTTTTTTGTTGTTGTTTCTCTTTTGCGGTACTTAAGCACACCCGTTTGGAAAGCGCAGGAAAAGTGTTACCCCTCCGAGAGACGTGAGAGTATTTATGGAGCGGCCCGCCTCGCGTCATGAGGGGCCCGCACTCATTCGTCCTCT
The DNA here is from genome assembly GCA_032359235.1 of Enteromius mattozi. Taxonomy (NCBI): domain Eukaryota; kingdom Metazoa; phylum Chordata; class Actinopteri; order Cypriniformes; family Cyprinidae; genus Enteromius; species Enteromius mattozi. The sequence goes on from JAUMHE010000048.1 coordinate 21,536,301, forward strand.
CAGTTGACAGGACGATACCATGTCGCGAGGAGGGGGTTTGACACAGAAATCTGTGTGAGGCAGTATGACATGATGACGTAAACTTGCATGGGATTGCATCTTCTGCGAAGTCCATGAACTTGCGCAACGTGCTGTTTTAATAAACACTTAAAAACATCATTAATATAAGGTACGAAATACGAATTTACAAACCCGCACACACACAAAATATATAACGTTACGTAACGTTAGCCTATGTTAATATCTTACCATTAACTCTAACTTACACAAACTCTTGCAAGTTTTGTTGATAACCAAAACTTAAACCACTACTTCTTACGGTTTCACAAACACTTAAATAGACTAGTACTTCATCAATAATACATTTTGTCCAATTACCATGTTTTCGGACATATACGATGGTATATTATTTGAAGCTAGTTTATCAGGGTTTTATGTAACGTAATTACCATTAGAAACAAGACCATTACTTGCTATGTTTTACACACACTTTAATAGGCTACACTAGTAGACTACGAGCATTAACAAAATGTGTATTCAAATTACTATGTTTTGGACATTTGGTACCATGGTAATCTTATCCTTTGAAGTACATTGAAGTATCATGTAAACAACATGGCATATGGATATGAAATCCATGTGACACACTCTTGCGCAACCTGTGGTGATAACAAACACCATGAACAATAACTAGTTACAAATTTAAACATATATGATAATGGACTAATAGGTTAGGCCTGCAAAAACAGAAAATACCAGAATGCACCATGATAAAATCACAGTATATTTTATTACTTGACCTTGGAGTGTCATGTTAATGTCATTGTATATGAATATAAAATCCATGTGAACACACAGCTTATGCAACTTGTGGTGATAACAATGAACATTTAAAAACATGAGTAACCAGAATGTTGGCTTCAGAGGGAAACCAGAATGCAATTACTAGAGTTAAAATGGATGCCCTACAGCTTTAGCTCTTTATCAGCTGTCCTGATGTGATTTGAAGAAAGGTAAATTGTGCGTCTGCTTCTTACTTATGCGTTGTCTCTTTTATCGAAATGGCCAAGAGGAGGAAGAGCGTTGTCAATTTCTGCCTATTATGTCTCAGCGCTGAAAACTGGCACGTAACTGAAGCAAAGTTGCAGTTGGCTAAAGCACTGATATTGATCTAAACTGAAGCCATCTCTGAAAATTAGCTTGTGTCATCCTCTTAAATGAGCTTTCTGTGTCAGTACCTTTTGTACCTTCATCCAAAAATTCAGAAATGATATCAAAAGGATTATTTTATTTTATATTTTATTTTAAGTGTATTTTAGTTTAAGCCTTGGTATATGTAATCAAATGGGATATTTTGAATATTTTTTAATGAATTTTTATAAACCAAGAAACAAGTTTGGCTACAACACTTAAAGGCAGGTCATGACACGTTATGCATGTTCCTCATCTGACACTAGATGGATACCAAGGTGCAATGGTTATGTCATTAATTGTTACATAGTCCATTCACTCTATTACTGTTTAAAAGATAATAATACAGGTCATTAGACTGAAACAATCACCTAGAGATAAAATATGGAAGCAATTAAAGCCTGCAGAATTTCATTCAAAACTACCATGATAAACTGTA
>JAUMHE010000048.1:21538030-21562054 GCA_032359235.1 Enteromius mattozi
TGTAATCACTGCAGTAATGTGATATTTGTCACATTCCACTAGGCTTTATTTTCTTAAATACTTTTGTTTTTAGGATGAATTATGGTCCATAAATATTCTTGACATTTCTGAGATTTGAGAATTAGACTCAAATCATTTTTCTGTATAGATTTACCCTCAGCCGTCCAGCCTTCTTTTCATGTTATTCCTGTCAGTATTAACACCTCTGATGAATCAGTCTGCAAGTAAAGACTGACAGAGCACAGACAAGAAACACATTTTAGTTTTAAAAAATCTGCTGTGTCATAATTGAGCAGCAATTCAGAGTCCAATGCAATCCTAAATTGATGATGACTCAGATTTTTTTTGCACTCAATATGACGCATGAAAAGACAGGTTTTCATATCAGACTGTGTGTGTCCTTACTCGGTCAGGATGAGACAGCAGTTTATAGACACAAATCTCCAGCACAATAGCACTGCTTAGTACCACACCTCTCAATCCAGCCAAGTATTGCATCAGAAACGAGCAACAAACACTGATATAATCACACACTTGAACTGTATATACAGACATTTCCGTGATAACTGTTGTTATGTCCAGGTTGTTTTTCTTATCAATCTCCCTGTGAATTAGCATTACATAACACTGAGGGAAGTTTTCTTCAGTTATGTTATATGAGCCAAACCCTGTTATTCAACACTACAGGTGTCAAGTGACAAGTCTAATCTTGTGGATTTGATAATGTAGTTTCATTCACAAAGTTTGTTTCATTTTTACCATGGTAATACATCAGAACTTAATTCAGAGCACATCAAAACTACACTTTACTGTGTCACCAAGTAAACATACAAAACTATGCATCTTGGGATGTCTACTTTCTTCAGGATAATGCACCATGTCACAAAACTCTTTTTCTTGAACATGACCATGCATTCACTATATTCGAATAGCTTCCACAGTCACCAGACCTATATCCAGTGGAGCTTTTGGGATGGGGTGGAACTGAAGATTCAAATCATGGGTGCAGACAAAAAATCTGCAGCAAATGTTATCCTGTCAGTACAGACCCTATGCTATGAAGAATTAAAGGGATAGTTCACCCCAAAATGAAAATTCTGTCATTAATTGCCGATGCATGAACATAATCAGTGTAATTAGTGTTGTTTACAATTAGGGTAAAGACGACACATTTTACCTCCAATATTGGGCGAACAGATTCACTTGGTCATTTTTTATTTAACTTAATATCTCTATGACCTTAGATTTTGTATGATTTGTTCTCTCAACTCCAGAGAACTTCATGTTCTGTTACAAAGAATGGTTACTGAAAGGTCACAGGTTTGAATTCCAAATGTAGCGATATTTGAGCTGTTGGCAATGTGTCCTTAACCAGGGATAGGCTCCAGAGGGACTGTAATTAGTGATCCGTAAGTTGTTTTGGATAAAAGCTTCTGCTAAATGCCTGAATTCTACTTGCTTCTACTGGAGTGGCTCAATGTTGGCCTTTCTCAGAAGCGGTATCCTTACCGTGAAATCCTGATCTTTGGTAACACCTAGAATCCAGTCATGTAAGCTGCTTTCTACTTGAATGTGGAAAGACTGGAATTTTCAAAACTGTTTGTCAGGCTTGCATTTCAATAACACGTTGAATCATATTGGCAGTAAAATACAGTGGTATCTCCTTTGTGTAATCTAACTGAAAGTTAATTGAATATTTCTCCTATTTCAAGTAAACAGAAAATGTGTTTTTAAGTGTTTAAGTTATGAAAATATTATTTCTGAATGTCTCAGAATGTCCAGCATGTTGAATTTAAAATTATGGACAATCCTTATTTTAATGGAATATTGCAGTGTTTTAAATGATTAATCTATAAACATGACTTTTTTTAAGTCTGTAAATGACTTCTCAAAACTTTCCATCTGTAAATGGCAAATTTGCACTTTCATAATTTGATCTATTTATAATTTTTATTACCATATTGTTATTTTAATTTATTATCTATTCTTAGTGTATGTTAGTGTTATATTTCATTTCATTACTTTAAATTATACAGATGTTTGTATTTTCTTCACTGGAAATTCTTCTGATTCTGTAGTTTTGCAAACATTATGGGAACATTACTTTTGAATATTCAATGAACAATATGAAACAAGTATTTAGTACTGTTTAAAAAACAACAACAACAAACATCCAACTCAAACATTTCAGGGTAACACTTTTAATTTAATTAATAAACCATTAACAAATACTAAATAATCCATCATTAGTTAATATATATTAAAATAGCTAAAAACATGAAATAATGTGAAATAATTGTTAATGTTTACCCATAAATGCTTACATATGTCATGAAACTTTTATATTAACTAATGATTTTTTAATGATTTGAATGTTATTTTAAAGTGTTACCTATGTAAAAACAATGGTTCAAGAACAATGTATAAATTATGTTTTTATGCTAATATTTTGAGGACGTTATTAAATACCAGATCATATCAAATGAATGTAACATTACTGGAACACTTTGACACAATCCTGAATGTTCTAGTAAAAAGTATCTTGTTCCAGAATGTTCTGTGAATGGAGTTTGAGTCAATCATATGATAATAATAAGATGACAAACAGAACTCCTGGAGCATAACTGATTGAACGGGGATATTGATTGAACTGATTAACAATTAATGACATAACCATTGCACTTTGATATCCATCCAGTGTTAGATGAGATGTCATGACATGCATTTAAGTGTTGTAGACAAACTTGTTTCTTAGTTTATAATAATTCAAACTAATAATGATCATTCTGATTCCCATCCTGACCAATCCGTTGCACAAGTTACAGGAAACAAGAAAAAGATCTGCATAAAGATTCTTCAAAATATGTTGTTTACCCAACCATTTAAAAATGTAGAATTGGTTAAGTTTTTTTCAATGTTTTTAAAAGAAGTCTCTTCTGCTCACCAAAGATGCATTTATTTGATCAAAAATACAATACATACTATTACAAAATATTATTACAATTTAAAATAGCATTTTCAATACATTTTAAAATTGAATTTATGATGCAAAGCTTAATTTTTAGCATCATTAGTCCATCATTAGCTTATATGCATGCTGCTCAAAAACACTGTAATATTTTGTGAAGACCTTTTAAAGTATTCTTTGATGAACAGAAGATTCAAAAGAACAGCATTTATTTAAAATATAAATATTTAGTAACATTATAAATGTCTTTACCATCGCTTCAACGTAAAAGTTAAAACATCTTCTTCATGAAACAGTAATAAAAATATTCCAATTTCAAAAGGATTTATTTTCATTTTGACACCAATATTTGACAGTGGTCTAAGGCAAGACGCCATTATACAACAACAACCAAGAACAGTGATTCACAAGCCTACCAAATCGATACATTCTGCTCAATACAAGTCCAAAAAAAGTGTTTCGTTATAATCGAGGTGAATATAAAGCAAACGCCAATGATTATGTGACATTTGCTTTAATGAACAATAAAGATGCAGAACTGAAAAATCTTAAAGGAAAATAAAATTATGAATTCATATTCTGAATATAATCATAAATCACTTTCTTCATAATGATTTGTAAATGAACAGGCTGACCAGCAGAATCTGACACGCACATAATGGCATGAATAAGAAAATAAATATAATCTTAAAGTTTCTTCTCTGTTTTGGCACTGATTGTCATCTGTTCTACATACTGGATTTCTATACCCACATCTAATAACTAATAATAATCATTGAGCTCATTTCCGCATATAACATTCCCTTCGCATGCTTTTATATATATATAATTTCTCAGAATAAAGTAATAATAATAATAATAAAAATGCATGACAACCAAACTTATTCAAAATATCAAACATTTGCACTTGCAAAAGATTTATTTGGTTTTGAAAGGAAAGTGAATTTTCCAATACTGCATCTTATTCATATTAGTTTTTAAATTTTGTATGGCTAATGGAGTATAAAAATATAATGAGTATTAACACACCTGATCCTGTTTTGGTTTCTTTTCGGCAACTCGCGGCGTTGCAAATGAACTAGGTTCGAAGAAATCAGACATGAGAAGTGTTGTGAAGGTCTTACGGAAAATAGAGATCACGTATCTAAAACACATACAAATATCTAGAATTAAGTTGCCTCAACTTTTGTCAAAATGCCATTTTCTCGCTGTAGACTTTTTAACTTACAGTATTTCTAGTAAAAAGTATCTTATTCCAGAATGCCAGATTGTGATTTCCAAAGATATTCCAACAGCAAACTATAAAGATTAGTTTAAAAAACGCGTAGAATGTAAAAGAACGACAGTTTCATGTCTTTCAATTGTCCACATTTTCTCTATTCCATCTAGAAGTGACACATCTCGGCACCTCTACAATATTGAAAGGTGGCAGACAGCACGATACTGTGAACACGTCCATGCAAAAACATATACACTGACACGCTTATACTCTCACTCAGCTAACCATGTAAACAGTGAGACAGCACGCCACGTGTCCTAAGGCTAAGTAGTCATGGTACAAAATTTCTATGGGTTACGAACTACTAATCCAATAGATTACGATAATCGGAGCACTTAGTAGAGCCCTGTAGACGACGTCAAAACAGATACCATGACCCTGGAGGGGTCGAACTGGAGACAAAAAGACAAGATGAGGAATGAGAGAGGAGTGGAAATACAGAGAAAGGAGAAGAGATGTAAAGGTGAACAGAGATCTTACCATGTAGGATTAATCCTAGAAAGCCCTAGACAACACATATGCTAGGATTCCTACCACAAGTACAGTCATGATACAATACTTGGCACAAATCAGACTAAAGATCAGATAGACACCATTGTTTAAAGTCAACATGAAATCAAAATCGATGCCGTTTGCACAATTCTGGATTGTGAGTTGTCTGGTACAGTCAGATAATACCGAAATTCCTAGTTTGCGCAACTCCAGCGATTTAAGCATGAACGCACCTTAGGGGGCCGTTCACACAGAATGCGTTTTGCATTCCACTGCACTTCTTTTCCAATGTTTTCCTACATAAACTTGCACTAGACTGACATTTTGGCCATTGCACTTGAATATTGCATCTTTTGCAGCATCTCACACAATTCAGAATTCAAGTTATTGATTAGTAATTCCATTAAAGTGTAATAAAAAGTAAGTTAGTATGAACATAGCCTAAGGGGCTTTTCGCATAGAATGTGTTTCTGCATGTCTTTTTCTCATGTCTTTTGCGGTGTCTTATACATAACACAGCATTTAAAAAAAAAAGCAATACTCAAGTTAAAAGTGTGCTTTTTTCATTCTACTGTCCTGTGTCGTGTTCTTAAGTGCAAAAACCCCTTGTGGCCCTCATATTCTTCCATTCAAGTGTAATAAAAAGTTAAAAACTGCATTCTTGTATTTCACTGCACTTCTTTTCCATTGTTTTTCTATATAAAGATGCACCAGATAATGTTCCTGATCACTGTGCTCATAGAACAATTTTTTTTTTACTGTTGTAGATCTTTTGCCACATCTCGATCATGACACTGAATTCTAAAAACAAAGCAAAAACAGTTGTGCATCTTTTAAAAATGCAATTTATTTCATTTCACTGTTCTGTGGCTTGCGTTTTTAAACACAAAAATGTTTTGTGTTCATTTACTGGTCAAATAAAAAAATGTAATGTAATTATTTGCTCTACCTCTCATATATATATATATATATATATATATATATATATGTACATTTCTTTTTCAGATGATGTCGCAAAGCACTAGCCAATAAAACCCACTTTTCACAATCCAATCAATTCAAGCATTTTTTTCAGTGACTATCCTGTTTCATTCTAAAATACACAATGCAAAATTGGTTTGTGAACAGCATTTCATGTTGACTTTAAACTAGCAAGTCAAGGAGCTGGACATTACTTTGAAATTATTTTTGAGAACAATAACCACAGGAACATGACGGCACAGCAGTCACAACTTTGAGAGCAATAGACTTCATCATTGTCCTATAATATCGTAAAATGCTAACAGCTGGTTAAGATGGTAATGGGCATGAATAATATACAAACTTTACTTTACTGAGTGCTGCGTTAGCCAAAACTCATCCCTATTATGTGTGTCTGCCTTTCAAGAACCTGAGGAGAGTAAATATATGCATTTTCAGAGCATGTGTATTGTTATCAAACACCTTTCCCTGGGATAATAAGGTGCTGATGACAGCATATCACCTTCAGCAGGGTATTCTCAACATCCTCTATGGCAGGACACTGTAAAGTCACAAGCTCTGTTCCAAAACCTAGTGATCTGCCTCATTCTCTGCGATCTACATACGCTACCTTAGTGTCCTAAGTCTTTTAATGCACCACTTCCCATGAGAAACCTGATTAATGCTAACAGTTGGTTACCTCAGATAGTGTCTGAGGTTATTCTGATGTAGCAAATTTCATAGCACACATGAATATTGCCTGAAATAGTCACTGAGACGGAGCCGGTTAACTCTAAGTATTTCTCACAGTGCAGTCTGGGATTGCCCATAAACTATGAATAAATTCCTTTATGTGCATTAAAAGTCATGTGACTTTAACTGGACTAGCCAGTGGGCTTATCTTATTGCACAGCATCTGAAATGTTTTTTTTTGTCATTTTTAAAAGCTTGAGCCAAAGTCTGTCGGCAAAGCGGTTCGATATGATTAACTGTCTTTCACAGTTGTATTTCCAAACAGCAGGTATCCACCTCTGAATGCAGGATGGCATAACTCTGTTTATTGCATTTTGTTTGTGTGCTGTGAGCCGCAAATGACCTTTTTTTAGAGATATGTGGCACCCGTTTTCAGGAAGTTATGATTTTGCTCTCTTCATGTAGCTGGATGGAAACGGTGCTATATTAATAAAAGTTTAGTGTGATATTTTAATTTTGCGTATAAATTAACTTTGGCTGGAAACATAGCTAACGATGCCTAGATAGGCAGCTCAACTAGAGTTTGGAACAAAGCACTGGAAAACTCCAGTAAATCCAATAAGAACTAGAATTGTGTTCTTTTGTGCATTAAACCCTGGTTGATTCTGGAAACAAAATCCATGAATCACATATTATTGTGCATGTTCATCTACGGTTATTTCTTAGCGTTTCAGATTTAGTCTTGTGCAGTTAGAGAGGAATAGAAGAAGAAGAATATGAAGAGAATGACAGAACAGAACAGGCACAAACAATTTAGTCTGCCCTCTTGTGTTTGCTGGAGGGAACCACATACTAAACGCTTACTTCTGCCCTGCAACACATAAGACAACATCTCCAAACAACATCACAGGACAGTAAATGTACAACGACATCACAGACCCAGCAGAAACTTGCGAAACCAGCCTCCAGCTGATATCTTTCTCCAGAGAAGGTGCTGTGCTTAGCTAAGGTTCCTCTGGCTTGGTTGCATCTTTTCCTGAGTTTGAGCTGTCATCCGTAGGGACGGGGTCACCGAAGGACCCGGCATTCCCACCGGCCGGCCTGCTGGAGCTGGAATGTGCAGAGGTGTCTTTGGAGTGCGGTTCGTTGGGGTTTGCCGTCTTCCCTTCGGCCCGTCTGGAGCTCCAGCTGCTGCTCTGCTTCTCTTCAGTCTCAGGGCTGGAGTCGCAGGAGTCGCTCTTCTTCCCCTCATCATCAGACGTGAAGTCCGAGCTGTCAGACGGACTCAGACCAGCTGCGGCCGATGCTGGCAGTTGAATCTTAGGTGATAGGTGATATTAAAAGTTAAATATTTTCAAAGCTTAATTTTAAAAAATCTGTGGTATATAGTACTATTTGTATTTTGAATTAGGATTTATTTTCATCTTTTTAGTTTTCATATTTCAGTAATGTTTTGTGCACATTTGTCATTTTGAAATTTTCTTAAAATTTCTATTTAGCATGATTTTTTTATTTAAATTTTTTGCAGTTGTAATACTTCGATTTAACCCTGTAAAGCCTTATGAAATAATAGAAAAATCTACTATAAAATGTAAAACATTACGTATATTAATATAAAAATATTTAAAAAATCTACAATTTATTGAACATTTAGAAAAAAAGTATATTTTTAATCTCAAAATGTCACATAAAATACTTCATTTTTGATGCATCAGGCTTTTATTGTGCATATAGTGTGATATCTCTGTTGTGTGGACCTGCTTGTACACACTGTACTGCAAAAACATCAAAAACGTACAATGTTTGACATGCTGATATCTGGACAAAAAGTCAGATGAAATTCAAATAGCTTATAATGTAAACCAGTGAGACTGAACTAATGTAAAATACATATAAATATCAGTTGTCCCTCTTTACCTCTCGATGATGTGTTACTAAGATTATTTAAATGCAAAACAAATAATGCAAATATTGAGAATTACGAATTAAGATTAATTAAGATTGCGATTACCTGGAATGGTTCAGTGACGCCCACAATAGAGCTCATATTGTTGCTATAATAACCCAGTATGAAGTCCCCAGAATCCTTTGGCAATTCTTCCTCAGTAAAAATCACCTGAAGATTCCGAATCAAAAACTCTTAATTAAAATTCACATTTTTCAATATGTGACTTAATGAACACAAGTGAATGTCTTTTTCTTGCAGTTAAATGGATGTATGATTTGCTCTTACTTGGTGCTCCTGTCTTAAGAAATCAGACTCTTCCTGCTTGGCCCAAATATAACTCACATAGTCTTTATGATGTTTAAACCCAACCTGTGAAAATACACGTTTGTACACAAATCAAGTGACAAACATGTTATAAATTATATAAATCTAAATCCTCAGTACTGTTGAAATTAATGAAATAACCTTGTAAAGCCCAATCCAGTCCCAAGAGCTTCGAGCAAAGTTGGGTGCCACCTTGAATTTGGCCACTGCATCGGATATCTCTCTCCATTCATCCTCTACAAAGAGTGTTACTAAAGGCATGTCCACCCTGTATGGGAACTGCAAGAGCCATCACGTTAAACACATTGTGCAAACTCATCATGAAAGTTACTCTCACTAAGTATACATTCATACAGCAGCCTAGTACATTCATAACAGTATTGTTATGTGTAGCTTGGCATTAAGAAATTATATTTGCTGAAAATGTTATCACCCTCAGGTTAGCAAGATGTAGTTTGTATCTTTACAGGAACAGATTTAGAGAAATCACTTGCTCACCAATGGATCCTCTGCAGTGAATGGGTGCCGTCAAAACGAGAGTCCAAACAACTGATAAAAACATCACAATAATGCACAAGTAATCCACACAATGCTAGTCCATCATTTATCTTGTGAAGTGAAAAGCTGCATGTTTGTAAGAATCAAATCCATCATTAACATGTTTTCAACTTCAACCCATCCACTGCAGTGGTGTGCAAATGATGTAATGCTACATTTGTAATGTAATTCTGTTCCTGTGAAGATTCAAATTCATTTACATCTCGGATGGTCTGATGGTGAGCAAATCTCACCGTACTCAATCTCTCGTTATTTCGTATTGTCCCAAAAAAAAGGAATTAGTCGTTATAATGTTAGTGTGCTTACCTGCAGAGTGAAAATAGAGGAGACGGGCTTGTGGTCACTGACTGTGTACTCCATGTGACTGCGGTAAAAGTGCTGCGAGACACGAGTTCCGCTGGTTAGACCTGACAAGGAGCTGCGCTTCGACATGCTGTTGCTGACCTGAGCCATCGGTCTCAACCTCCAAAGAATACGATCAGTCCATGCGGGCTTACGCTTTTTACCACTAAGAAAGATAAAGATCCACTTAAATAACAATGCAATAATAACAGTAGCACTGCAGGAACGTAATACTACAGATTAGTATTATAATGCAGATTGAAGGAATAGCAGCATATATTTGCTTATATAATATATGGCCTATTGAAATTTACTTGAACTATGGAAGCTTGTTTCTGTCACTGAATCAAAAGAAACATTTAAAACCGCCTTCTTATTTTCTAACAATTGCAATTTTACAGTTTGTCTCATAATTCTTACTTTTTGATAATATAAACTTGACAAACATCTTTGTGTATAAACTTTTTTTGTCAATTGCGTGATATAAACTTTTTTTACATTTTGTGAGAAAATGACAGAACGTTTTTTCTTACATTTTTGCAAGTTTTTATCTCACAATTCGTATAAAAAAAGTTAAAATTGTAAAAAAAAAAAACTAACAACTGCGAGAAAAAATTCAGAAGAGTTCATATCTCACATTTTTAAACATGTAATTGTGAGATAAAATATTGAAATAATCTTTTTTATTAGTGGGGGAAACAAACTTTCACAGAAAACTGTAATATTGTATTTTAATATAAAATTCAATTCTGGAATTAAATAAAAAATTAGACTGAGATTTATTATGCTTTGTACATATATGAGTGTACTGCCTGAAACAAAAATAGCCCTTTTCAAGTCCTTATCTCTTTTCAGTCTGTCTGAAACTGTTTAGAAGCATGAAGAAATGATGTATCTAAATGTATATAATGTCTTTACCTGGTATCATATGTGTCTGTACCCACATCAAACTTATACGTAGGAGGGAATTTAAGTGGCCCCTCGTGGAAGCCTTCAAGCACAGTCTCACTGTCTTTAGCCATGTTTAGCTGCAAGACGCAGAGAGAGAGGAATCAGAGAGGACAATACTACAATTAGTGTCAATGTTAATAATAATAACACAGGGAAATATATAGATTAAACAAACATATTTACATTGCATTGTTTCGTCAGCATCATGACCAAAACTAAAAGGCACCCAGTTCCTTGTACAAAACAGTCTCTCTGACTTCAATGGCATTTCATATTTTCTAAATATTGACATAATGTTATCTGTGAAAACATGGTCTTATACATTTAGAAGAATTCACCTGGTCTTTTTCCCATAATGTGGACACCTTGTTATTGTCAATGGCTGATTTCACAACTTGCATATCCAGGTCATCGATTCGAAAGTTCAGGTCTCCAAACCAGAAAACCACACTGCAAACATTTATCAATGAGTCACATCATACAGTTTTCAATATCAATTTCAAGATCATAAGGTTAGTTTAATTAACTTCCATCATGGATTGTGTCACATAATCATAACAAACACTACTAACCCAATCTCATGAGAAAACACAACAAATCTTGCACATCGTTGATTTAAAATACATTGAACAATTTGATTCATATAAAAATTTACAGAAAAAAAAGTAAATCTATCCATCAGCAGAGTGTGAGCAGATGGTATAATAACATACACAAGACATAAATTGACCACTAAATTACCCAGTTTAACATAAAATTCATGATTTCTTTGTTTTTGGCTTTTGATCAAACTGTATGGTATTATTTTGTAGTGAATTAATTGGTCTCTTGGTAGAAGCAAGAAAAACAATGCATATGCCATCATGGACAGATTGTGTGCTAGCATGAACAACACTGAACACGTACAAGAAACAATTAAAATATTCAGCCTCGTCATTGCAATATAAAAATATTATTCATTAATATTTTATTCTAGATACATGTTGTTTTATATTAATTTTGCATAAAAAAGTTGGGTCACGACTTTATGTCCAATTTAAAAACTGGGACCAGAGGCAAAAACAGTTGAGAAATGCTTCCCTGGGGGGAATTATAATACAACGGCACCATCTGTTGGTGAGATAAATAATTATGAATTATAATAACTGCAAATAACTTTGGCACACTTTCTTAAGGTCCTGATGGGAATCAAATATAGTTGCAGTAATAATGTGTTTATACATTAATTGTATAGCACACATGTGTGTGCGCGTGTGTTTTTGTGATAAATGAGGACATATTTGTATGTAATTTGTATAATTACATAGATACGACATAGGTATTACAAAGAGATGGTGACTTTTCAGGACATTACCCCATGTCCCCACTTTTCAAAACGCTTCTAAATCACACAGAATGGAGTGTATTGAAAATCTGAAATAGCAGAAAGTTTCCTGTAGGGTTATGTAGGGTTGGTGTAGGGCAATAGCAGATACAGTTTGTACAGTATAAAACATTATTCACAAAAACGAACATGCATGTGTGTGTCTTACTCGTGATCCAGGACGCCTGTAGCAGCTTGTCCTTCAAACTGCTGCTGCTGCAGGATGCTTTCGAAGTCCTCCATGCGCTGGTCTGAGTTCTCCATGTGTGCAGGCAGATGACAGTTCAAGAAACAGACTGAATGTCCAAACACGTTCATTCGAGCGCTGATGCCTCCTTTATTCCCCTAAAGAGCAAGAGGATCAGAGATCAGTTCATTTTTCTACACTGTTATGTTCTCATGTCCTGATCACCTTAGAAATTGTAAACCATTCTATACTGTTTGTTCCCCAGTTTTTTCCTCCAAACCAAATATGCTGTGCAAAAAAAAAAAAACCTTTATAAATGTCATGCTGTTGCTTTTTCAAGCACATTGGCTGTTTATGAGTACTTATAGAACACATCCCTTAACCCTAACCCATGCCTAAACTTAACAACTACATTACTAACTATTACAAGCAGCAAATTATGAGGGTTTTTCTTCTTCTTCTTTTTCAGGGAAAACAGTAAATACGTATTCCTTATTTTAAAGCGTTACCAAGACTGCAATAGTATATAGACTTAGACTCTTTTAATTGGACACAAGAAATGGTATATGGTCAAATATGTAATGTCTTTTTACAAAATATACTATATGATAAATATATACACAAGGGTTGGTGGATGTGCAGAATTTTGTGATATACATGCATTTAAATCAATGTAAATTTGATCTTTCCATTAAAACCTGCAGGCAAAGCTTGACTCAGACGAGCAGAACTGAAATGGTAACTAATTAATCAAAATACAGAACAGGTGTGCGGTAACCATGGCAATCAGTCATTAGATCTGAGACCTCTGATGAAACTGTTCTGTTCTGAATTATGAGACGAACTGAGTGAATGTCAAAATGTCACAGCATATCATCTATCAATATATCTTACTATTTCAGTTGCTTAAATACATTTCTGTATTATTGGCCTTGTAGCAGCTAGAAAATAATCCACAAACAATTCTCATAGTTTCACATGTTTAAAGATTTTCGAGTATTCAATTATACAGAGGGCCGGAAAAGAATTTAGACACATTTGCAATTTATGAATTTCATAGAAACAAAAAAATTACAGTATGTTAAATTTTTATTTATACATACATACATATATATATATATATATATATTATTATTTTCTTTTTTTTTTTTGTTACTAATGCAATGTATTTAAACATTTTTATATGCGATTAGTGTCAGAGTCAATTTACAAGAAAGGTTTCAATTATTTAAATTACTTAATTGCTTTAATTTGAGCTCTCTTATTAAATGCAATAACACTACTTGAAGCGTTTATATATAATGGATTATAATGGTATTTATTATGTATGTTGCAATGCATTATTTTCATTAATAACTATTGAAATGTATTTGTATTTGAAATGGGCTGTTTTTCAGGTGTTTTAATGCATTATACTTTTTAAAAGTGCAGTGATAAATAATTACAATGCATTACAACTTACATTTATTTATGAGATCATACAATAGTTTACAAGGTGCCCTAAAAGACATTATTAATGCGTAAAAAACGCTTTTATAAAACATTTTATATATAAAGGCTTCCTGATTTTGCCAAGTTCAATGTGTCTCTAGGTCAACATATTTTGTTGACCCTGGAACAACCTTTTAATGCAAAAATATAGTCTTGACCATATCTCTACACCTAAACCTAACCTTACCCATGAGTAATGCCTAAAATCAGACAAAATGATAGATGACTGACACTGATGTACAAGCACCAAACACTGATTGTAAGCCTAAACTTCACAAAAACTGTAAATTGTTTCTTCAAATGTGATTGGCTAATCACAATGTTGACCCAGGTACATGTTGCACTTGGCAAAATCAGGTTAGCGAAAGGCTTCAAGTGAAATGTTCTTTATCAATGATTTTAAAGAGGCTATTTGTAGCTTTAAGTATCCTGCCATTTTCATCAAATCTTTTAGAGACTGCTTATGCTCAATCATGCACTATGAATTCAGATGAATGTGACTTGAATTTTACTTTATAACTTATTACCCAGGGGAAAAACAGTCTGGCTTCAGTAGTTCAATCATTAACTTTGTTATAAAATTTGACACCGTAATTCTTTCTGCAAGAGGTGAGTTTATCATTGTGACGGCATCTTTTTATATTCATTAGCTGTTCAGCACATTATTAATATTTTAGTAACGAACAGCATGAGATATTTGACAGAACCTTGTTAACAGCTTCCTGTAACCTTTCATATCTGCACATGAGGATAAAATAAATTGGTAGACATATCGGCTGAGAGACATTCAGATACAGAAATGTAGCATTCCACCAAATTTCCACAGACATTTACATCAGAAAGGGAAGTATGAGATTGCACCCAGAGAAATGGCTGTGAAAAGGTCTAAGCGCAGATAACGTACCCAGATGCCGCCGAGGCCGGTGCGAGTGGTTTGTGTTTGAATGCCTCTCAGGAACGGCAGGTGAAAGTACTTGGCAAAGACCAGCAGCAGCATTCCCTGCATCCTCTGAGAAGTGACCTACAGAGACAAACACACACAAATAGAGTCCACAGGAGATAAGTGCAATGAAAGTAAGTAGAAGAAATGGATGCATTTCCTGCATGCAGTTAATTTATTGGCTTGAAATGGCCAAATACTGAAAACACACAACCTGAGTACCAAATGCTTACTCTCTAATCTCTAAAGAAAACTAAAACCAAACAATTTATAAATAGAAATTGTTTTCGTTAATTGAAATAACCCTAAAAAATTTTTTTTTTTAAATTTAAATACTGCCCTGTCAATTATCTGAAATAAAATGAATTTGAATACTAAAATTACTAAAGCTAAAAGCAAAGTAGAGATAAAGCTAAATATAGATATATAATACGTAAAACAATACAATTTTAACACAAAAACATTAAACATAAATGACTAAAACAAACAAAAATTAAAATGAAAACTGGAAATATAAAAATAAATGATAATTCATATTAATAAATACTACAATAGTGTAAAATAACATTAAAATCACACATATTGTTTATAAACTGTGCAGTGTGTATTCCAGTTTTTTTATGAATAGAAGTTGATAAATAATTAAATAAAGCAAAAATGTACAGTATGCAACGTTATTTTCAAAGAAGATTATTTTTCCACACAGAAATAAAGCCAGATAAAATGAGGAGGAGTCTAACTGATAGAAAATAGAAACATGAGCCGCAAGACCAGCAAAGAGATTTTCATCCTCAGCCACTCAGTCACTGTTACATAATGTGACCCCTGAAGCTCTAATGACAACTGTATGAATGTGTGTGTGTGTTTAAAGGGAACATTACTGACCAGTACATATCCAAAGGGGCTGAGACCGTCCATGCAGACCTCGCTCCACTGGTCAGTAAAAAGAACATCTTTCAGTCGTTTGTTGATCATTGAGTTCACTTCCTGTAAGCTGAGATAGGGTGGAAGAAAATACAGACATGAGATGAAGCTGAAATTAAAGGACAGAAAAATATCAGAATGGAGAGGTAGAACAGACCTCAAGGCAGGCGGTAGATTATACTGTATCTCTAGTGTGCTTATGTAGGTCATGTCCTAGATTATGACCTTCACGTTATTGCATTATAACATACTAACTGAATCTATTTTGATGAAATCTTGCTTTACAGAAACTGACAGTGTATTATTTTCATGTTATCTCTTCAGAGTATGGAACTGAGTTCCTACTGATGTAATTAACAGGATACTAAATAAAGTTTTATAAAAATCTCATGATCTTTCTTGCTGGTATTGAAATTAAAACACCATGCAATTTGAAACCCATTACATGAAGTCTTCTTGACCACATACTCAGTAAGACTTTGTATCTTGTTGAAGAAATAAATACTTTAAATAGGCATTTATAATGTCGCAAGAGGTTTCTGTTGTACATAAATTGATCATTTGAATTTTACATTTTTAGTAGAATCTTCAAACAACTGTTTTTAACATCTATAATAATCAGAAATGTTTCTTGTGCTGCAAATCAGCATGTTAGAATGATTTCCGAAATATCATGTGAAAATACAGGTTTCAGATCACAGTAATAAATTACATTTTTGAAATATTCTCATATTAAAACAGTTATTCTGAACTGTAATAATATTGCATAATATTTTCACTGTATTTTTTAAGCACAAGAGGCTTCTTTCAAAAAAAAAACATCTCACAGACCGCAAACATTCAACTGGAAGTGTAGTTCAGTCATTTGCATTTGAACCTACACTGACATTTCAGTCTGTTTTAGAGGTAGGAAATAACTGACTGTTGTTCTTTTTTAAAAAAAATGCTAAAATGTTGTGTACAGTGAAAGTTATTATTGTCCATTTAATCACTGAACTTCAACCGTGTGATATTCAACTACAAGGATTGAATGGTTGTTGCAGAGGACATGATTTAAAAGAAAATACCTTTTGACTAATATTAAAATATTATAATAATATGAAGTGTAAATATTTAAATAAAATTATATAACATACATTTTCAAAAGGTTACCAAAAAAAAGGTCACTGTTGATAATTCAACAGTAACCTTTGTAAATGACAACAACAAAAAACATTTTCAACATATAAAAAAAAAAAGGAACATCAGTAGGAAGAATTTCCGAGTATGCATCTGTGGTCATTTTTCATGCTGAGCACCATTCATTTAAAAACACAGAGGCTCTCAATGGAAATCTCACCCTATAATATACATGTCTGTGTTCCCATCACCAACATTCAGCCCCAGTAATGAAGTGATGTCTTCGGGAGGCATGGCTGAGCCCACGTTCCACGTGATAATGTGCACCCTTTTGGCAGAAAGAGACATTAGAGAACAGCAGTCATCTGTGTACACATGTTCAAGTCTCTGCTGCTGGTTGTTATCAGGCACCGCATACAACAGCATTATTATGCAACTGTATTATAAGGTAAATGTGAGCATTTTCTTTTCTCCTGTAACTCACTGCTGAATATCTTTAGTTGGGACAGTGAAAAAACAAAGCTGTGACTGTTGCTCTATAACTCATCTTTTAAATTTAGAAACAGCATGCAAAGACTGTGTGCAAACAACAATCCTTGCAGCATATTAGTTTTGAAATGTAAATGTAAAGGGAGTAAGAACATCATCAGGACAGTTACACTCAACACTGCACACTCACAAAAGCAACCTCGTTTTGTCGTGCCACATCACATCACATCACTCCTTCACAGTTAAATGTGTTAGTAAATCATCTCAATGCAGATCCAAACAGGATCTAGAAATATATACAGTATGGTGCAAAAGTCTTTTGCGGTAGCGTGTCAGTTGGAAATATCAGATTACATTTCCAAACATTAATTGTAATAATGCAGTGAGATTATTGTCTGCACAAGGAGTCTGACAACTGACAATTCTATCTGGAATGACATGAAGTAACAGAACTTAGATGGAAAGCTACCTGAAAAACTATGGGCAAGTGTACCTCGGAACAGAAGCTGTTTTACCAAAAGCTGTAATAATACCAAATATTTATTTGATTTAGTGAATAGAAGTTAATTGATAAATTAAATCTATTTATGGCATTATTTTTGAAAGCATCCTCATTTTACATGAGTGTCTAAAACTTTGAACAGTACTGTGGCTTTCCAGGTAGGTTTTTTTTCTTCCTCTTAGTCTGTCTCAGTTTGTTCTGTTACTTCATGTCATTCCAGACAGACTGGATGATGATCAGAACAGATCTCTGTGTGGAGCACTGGCTGTTGTCAGACTCCTTGTGCAGACAATAATCTCACTGCATTATTACAATTAATGTTTGGAAATTTAAACTGATATTTCCAACTGACACGCTACCGCAAAAGCTAGAAATAACTGACTTAAAACCATTTTCTGTTGGTGAAAATACTAGTGGCGTAAGACTTTTGCACAGTACTGTAAATATTCAGTATATTTTTCACTTATTCTACAAGCATCCCTCCACAATTTAGTATCAACTCTTACTTTAAAGAGAGAGAAGAATCTCATATTTCTATAGATTTAAATTTCAAAATAATAGTTCACCCAAAAAAAGAGAATGTACTCAACCTCAAGATGTAGATTAGTTTGTTTCTTCATCAGAAGAGATTTGGAAAAATTTTGCATTACATCAATGGCTCCTCTGCAGTGAATGGGTGCCGTCAGAATGAGAGTCAAAACAGCTGATAAAAACTTCACAATAATCCACATGACTCCAGTCCATCAGTTAACATATTTGAAGTGAAAAGCTGAGTATTTTGTGCTTGTGGATTATTGTGATGTTTTAAACAGCTTTTTGGACTCCCATTCTGGCGGCACCCATTCACTGCAAAGGATCCATTAGTGAGCAAGTGATCAAAATATGTTCTGGTGAAACTTTGATGGTCTGAGGAAGAGTACATTTTTAGCCAATTTTAATTTTTGTTTGATCTATTCCTATAATATATATATATATATATATATATATATATTTTTGAATATCTCAAAAGTACAGTATGTGACAGTGTATGTGCTTCAAATTTAATCTTGCTTGCATCTCTGACCTCACAGATGATTATTATGTTAAGAAATTGACAACTTGCAGTGAGCCTCATGACGCATGTCCATTTTCCAATTGAGTTTTTCAGAGTGCTTGTGAGAAGATTTAAAAATCCACAACTTATTCAGAGACAGGAGAAAAGATTCTGAACACTGCTGCACTACAGAATTTTCCAAAGCTAGTGAAACATGAAGTTTTAATCCAACCCAAGCTGATCAGAGAAGGCAGTGGCTGGTAAACATACCAAGATTATTTATATCATATACAAGATTATTTCAGCACAGATCAGCCTGCAGCACAAGCTAGTGAAGGGTGTCAGAACTCTAAACTTGTACTACCACTGTGTGTGTGAGACCTGATCAACTCACTCATCCAACAGTAAGAAGATCAGAACAAATGTACCCCTTTATTTAAAAAAACTGAAAAATTAACTGTTTGCTATTGTTTTCCCATACTATACCTCGACATACTATTCTTCTGTTTAAAATCTGTATTGCATAAAGTGCTATATAAATAAATAAAGTCAAGACACCTTTATTTGCATCAAAATGAATCACTATTATGCATTGTTATTTATGTACAGTAAATGGCATGTTTATGTTAAAAGAATAAAGAACCAACAAACAGATACACAAGCAGATACTGGTTTTGGGCCTTTTCGATTTTATTTACAGTTCCATTAAGCACAGTGGACTGCTGCAGGTTAATGGGCCATGACCAAACCTGCACTTCGCAATCTAAAATTTAGTTTGTACTAAAGCAAAACACTTTTGAACTGGCTGATAAAGCAGAATACAGTGCAACAGTTGGCTTCCATTGGTGAAATATTCCATCCACTTTCACCAAGATTGGTTTTTAAAGATGTCATGAATTGAGAAAGATGTTGTTTTGACATCTAAGAGGTCATTTTAGAATTTGCAGAATTGCAAAATATAAACTCACAATTGTGAGTTACAAAGTTAGATGTGCAAGATAAAAACTTGCAATTGCAAGAAATAAAGTCAGAATTGTGGGAAATTGCTATTCTTTTTTCTTGCAATTGCGATTATATATTTCTGAGGGAAAATTTGAATGTGAGATAAAGTCACAATTATTTTTTACTTTTTATTTAGTGGTAGAAATTGACTTCTACACTATTTATGCACATTGTCAATTACTAAAAAGTCAGTTCTATAGGTTTAATATTGCAAACTTTTCATTGTAATATTTTCACTCTTGGCCTGAAAATATAATTGCCAGTTGAAACTGAAACAATAATGCAACATTTTTTAATTAAGCTACAATGTTAAAATCATACCTGAAATCCTCCACCACCTGTGGCTGAGTGTCGGCAGTCCCAGCGACAGACAAGGCCCTCTGCGGGTGATAGACGGGATCTGTAGGTGGTGGTCTGTATGACGGGGCCTGAGGAAGCGAAGCAGCCCTCATTGCAATGTGGCTACGAGACATTGCAGTATGTCCTGAAAGCTTCTGTCCAGCCAAACTTGGAGGTCCATGATCAACATTGAGTTGAGACTGAGGTTCTGAGGGGTGATTGGAGCTGTTGGGGCTGGTCGGTTCAGCCTTGTTGCTCAGCTGCTGTGGTTTAGGAGATTCTGGCGGTTTGGGCTCGGATACATCGATTGATCCTTCCACTCGCGGACTCCTTTGAGGCCGACGTGGCCTGGCTGGAGCCGTCGGTGGTGTAGAAGGGGCAGGAGTTGATGTGGAGGATGAAGATGTATCTGCCGGTCCTTTTGGTTGTCCAGATGAGGCAAGATCATTAGTCTTGCTCTGGCTTTCAATTTGCTGCTCTGGTTCCATCCTTATCTAGCAAAACATAGCACATCGGTGGATCCATCAGCATGTGCATTTCAACTACGTTCAGTAGCTAATTACATTTTCAAGTTCTACTTGGTAAAACTCCTGATAAAATCACAATGAGGCATTTAAAAACAAACACAGCATGCACAGACTGCACATATACCGTTCATATACTGTTCCTATTTATTTCCAAATGCAAAATGGTTTGAATGAAAAGATATAAACAACAACACCTTGTTAAAAAGAAGCCACTTTGGCATACTTTTCAAAAGAGTATTTACTACAGAAATTGTGAAAAAGTGTGAACTGAATGTAATGTTTCAGACACATAGCTGCATGTTAATCACAAATAAATTAAAATTCAGTTAAAGCTGGACTATAGTACATCTGAATTCAATTGTAAAATGTAAATTCATAATTTTAGTGTACTTTAATGTAATTTCTATTGAAATGTCATGTATTTAATTATATTTGTAATTGCACATTTGTGATTAAAGAATTTAGTACATTTAAAATAAATTAAGGTGACACTTTATTTTAAGGTGTCCTTGTTACACATGTACTATTATAATAACAATAAACTATGCAAAGTTACATGCAAATAACCCTAAGCCAAATAACCATATAGTAATTACATGCAGTTAATTACTATTACTCAGTACTTAAATCTATAACTGTAACAAGGACACCTTAAAATAAAGTGTAACCTAAATTAACTTTAAATGTAATATCAAATAACATACTACAGGTCAAATTAAAATCAAGTACTTTAAACGCACTGTAGTATGTTATTCAAAGGACAAAATGTTAACGTCATGAGGTCAAAAGTTAGTCCACTGATCACTTTTGTTTTAATAACAGTTATATTGTACACGTAGCTTAGTGACGTGCATTGCCTAGCTGTATTTTAACAGGTTAAATCTCTGTAATCCTTTTGGTTTGTTTTAAGTTAAAACAGGAACTCACCAAAACCACACGAAACTGACAATGGGTTGCATAATCTTACTTGAAAGAAGTCTTCAACATGACCAATATTAGAATTAAGTTTTTTTTCATTTGTTTTACTTCTTTCTATTTTATTGTGCAAAAATGTATACATTATTAATCATTATACTCCAATATCCAGTACATGATTACACTATAATAACAGACAAAACACTCTGTTAATATTTGATTGGTTGGCATGATAGCTGAAGAGTTAAACACAGAGAAGCTCTTCCAAGGTGAGGGGTTTCATCTCTAGCTTGAGGGGAGTCTATTCTAGTATGAAATGACTCTCTCCGAAATGACAGCTGACAAGCTGGACAAAGAACTAGACTAGACAACAGACACAGCTGTGAAAGTTCCCTACCCACAGGAGACACTGCTTATAGTTGAGTCAATCATTTCAAAGCTCTTCTTGATGTTGTTGTGATGCAAATACCAGAAACAGTATAACCATCGACAGTTGTGTTAAAACGGTCAGTGCTTGCTATGAAGTAAAAAAACACCACTGTATGATTATCAGCTTGAGAAAAACTTGAAAAACCTGTTGAACTGCAAAGTCATGTTCAAATATGAGTATCAAATATGATCATCAGGCTTTTGAGGAATGTTTACTTGTTCATCTCTCAATTGTCATTGCATTGCATTAAATATTTTGATCATAAGCAGGTAAATATCATCTTTTTAAGACATGTTATTGATTCATACAACTGATATAATAACCATTTCATGGAGTGTTATAAAGATCTCATTGAGTTACACCACAAACTACTAGAATTTCATCTTACTTTTTGGTCATGTACATATCAGCATTTGCACCAAATTGGATACATTTCTCACTTTGGGCCTCTGCATAAACTGGTGTGTTTTAGATAAGCCATGATGTATTACATATATATATATATATATATTTTTTTTTAAAGGTCCATTTTTAAAAATTAATAAATCTGACTTTTATTTTATATGACAGGATTAAAATCCCTAAAACCCTCCAGGAATGCTTTCAACAATGCAAACACCATGAGCCTATAAATACTGAGACAAATAGCCAACAACCCAATTTCAAATATTTATACAGAGTCATGTATCTACTGTGTTTCTGCACAGTCGACATGCTCTTCGCCTCGCTGTGCTCTGCTCTGCTCTGCCTGCCTGACCGGCTTTCACTGTATTGACAAGATTGTTACAGTCAAGCACACGTCTAGAGGTATTTGCTTATCAGTGTGGAATAACGCAAAGCATGTGACCAGCAGGAAAAAGAAAAGAGACAAAAATATAGACTCCATCTAGCAATGACCCCGAATGGAATGAGTCATTGTGTATGTATTTGAATATGCATACACACACACCCCCACATCAATGGATGCATGGAAATTTCTAGCAGTGAATCACTGTGTTTGCATGTGAATATGTTTGTTTGTAAATAGATGGGCAAACTGGCAGACTGACAGACAGACGGACGGACGGATGGATGGATAGATAGATAGATAGGCATGCAGCTGTGCTGAGTGTTGAAAACTTAAGTGAATAATTAGAGAAGCTTGAAAAATTTGATGTTTGTGGGGGTGGGTGGCATTCAATCACTTCATAGCAACTGAGTGAACTGTACTTGTTGTGTTGTTCGTGGTAAAGCATAATTAAAATAATTGCAAATGAGTTAACTACACGTGGTGCATTGCTGTTTTATAAGTACGGAATGTAAATGTTCTAATACTTCTGAATATTGGTTATACACTTGAGGTTGGAGACGGAGAAATTGCTGAAGGTCACCTTACAATAACATGCATTATGACCTACTTGTGTTTTGTGTGTGTTTTATTGGAGGACGGATGAAGAAGCTTTTGCACCATTCGATATCTGATAGCGATAATTACATTGCAAGGCTGTTTGCCGTGAATAAAGCCAGTTAATGCACATGCATTTCTCTCTTTTACACACACACACACACACCCATATTGATTAATGTCACACATTTATACATTTACAAAACTTAGGCTAGTACAGAATTTATAAACAATAACTAAAATCCATATAGAAAACATGTAAACAATCTAGTATCAGTTAAACACCACTGAAGCAAAGACACAGCACTTGGGTCCAGTCTAAATGTATAAAACCACAGCTGCGATAATAATAACAACATAACATATAGCCTATCAAATTATTAAATTATGTCCGATTTATCAATCATATCTGTGCAAGCAATCGGCGTGTTTGCACTTGTGCTCTATGACATAATACTGTTTAACAATTACAGTGTTTGCATCAGTCTATTTCTTACCCAATTTCCTTGTTCAAGACGGACTGAAGAGAA
This sequence comes from Enteromius mattozi, assembly GCA_032359235.1. Classification (NCBI taxonomy): domain Eukaryota; kingdom Metazoa; phylum Chordata; class Actinopteri; order Cypriniformes; family Cyprinidae; genus Enteromius; species Enteromius mattozi. The sequence continues at coordinate 21,561,721 of JAUMHE010000048.1, forward strand.
CTGGTGGTATGTTGACAGGAAATATGATTGGCACCACTGGAAACCAGACTCACTGATAAATATATTCGTGTTCAGATAGCTTTGCAGGCATCAAAAAAGCTCATCATTATGCGACAATATTGTCCGAGCTGATAAATGTGAAAGCGCGTGCACTCAGTATAGATAGATGTGTCACATCAGTGCCCGCTCTTTCTTCCTGTTACATTCCCGGAGAAGGACCTTGAGGTTTAGAGAAAGGAGAAAATTGGGTCGCTGAAGGCAGGTGCATTTCATCTGCGGATGTCGCGGTGTTCTTCGACGTGAATCGGTTTCGCCAAGCAAACCGCAGCGCCTG
>JAUMHE010000048.1:21572933-21587395 GCA_032359235.1 Enteromius mattozi
TATTTCTTCCCTGTGATGCAGCCTCTCTGTGTGAAATAAAACAGTTTTTCTTAAATCTTCCTGTCATCTTGAGTAAAAAAAATTACAGTGTGCACTTTAAGGTTGCACTATGTAATGAAATAAAACCTATATCATGATATGGCTGTATGGGTGTTAACACGACACAATTTTCAACTAAAAACTTTATGCAATTTGACCATTCATTTACACGACAACAGTGTTTTGGGGGCCTGAAAATGCAAAGTTTTTCAAATGCCCATTTTTACAAGCAATGCCAATGCCATGCGGTATATATTTAATTAATGTTTTAGAGTTAAGCACAGCTCTGTGTTCATTTATATGATACAGTTTTTGAGTCGTAGCAGCTTTGTTGATTAACTGTGAACATAATTCTGAGACACTTAAAACAGTCATGAGCTGCACAAGTAAATAAACAGTGCTGCGTTTCAGTCTGAATCACGCTACAAATATATTTGCCAGCAAATAAACTAAATAAAAGCTTGCTAGGTTAAATTTTGAAAGCAAAGATAAATGTGTGACCCTGGACCACAAAACCAGTCAATGTAGCACAGGTATATTTGTAGCAATAGCCAAAAATACATTGTATGGGTCAAAATTATAAATCTTTCTTTTATGCCAAAAATCATTAGGATATTATCTAAAGATCATGTTCCATAAATATATTTTATACATTTCCTGCTGTAAATATATCCAAATGTACTTTTTGATTAGTAAAACGCATTGCTAAGAACTGCATTTGGACAACTTTAAAAGCGATTTTCGCAATATTTATAGATTTTTTTGCACTTTCAGATTCAAGATTTTCAAATAGTTGTATCTCAGCCAACAAACATCAATGGAAAGCTTATTTATTCAGCTATCAGATGATATACAAATCTCAATTTCAAAAAACTGACCCTTACAGTGTACTATACATACATTTTTACTGTACTGTATTAATGCAATATATTTATTATGTTCAATATACATATTAAAAAAAAACTTTAGTCACACTGAAAGGATCAAAAAGGAAAATTGGTCTACAGTTTAAGTTACTGAAAGAGCCCTAAAATATGGATCACATAAATAAAAAATGCATTAAAATAAAGTATTGAGTAAAAACAAAAAGCTTTATGCAGATACACTTACCAACAAAATCATCATAATCATTCTAAAAGAATAATAATTTCTTTCCAAATCTAGATTTTTTTCCCCAGCTTTACTCAAGCCCTATAGTGCACTTTTAACATAATGCCACTTTGTTTGATATTTTAATATCTAACGCAGTGATATTCATACATTTTTATTGTGCAATACTTTTTGGGGGTCACTATATGTGGTTTTACTGACTTAATTTAAAAAAACGAGTTCATTTTAATTTATCAATAAAAATCTGTTTCTCCAAACAACCAAAGTTTTCCCAATTTTCTAACTGTTAGCCTCTTCCTGATCATTACTACTACTTTGATTTCTTTTTATTTTACCATCTATTTTTTCATTGAATGTTAGGAGGAAATGTTTTAACGGTTAGTGTGCTTGCCAGTCTTGACAGTCCCAAGATCGACTGAGCAGAGTTTCTCCTCAAAGATCTGATCTGGCTCTCACCGTTTGCTTTGAGTTTTGACCCTAGGAGGAGTTTTTGGTTTTGACCAAGCCCTTCTGCACCAATCCCCTGTAGAACTCCTGGAGGTACGTGTACACGCACTTCCAGTCCGGCTCCCGCATCCGCACCATATCCTCCACATCCAAAAGCTGCGGACAGTCTGCCAGTTTCCTACTCTCACACCGAGGTGGGGGACAGAGAAAGGAAAGAATAAAGAAAGAGGACAGAAACAAGTGGGACATACAAGGCCAGTGAGGAGAGAGAAATGAGACACACAAGACAAAATCAAAAAGCCAGCATTAAACTCTGTGATGACAGCATATGTAACTGTGTTTTCATGCCTTACATTCATAACAAATACATGTGCAAAGACAAACAACATCAAAAAAGCAACAATGCATCTATTCTGTGATCTAATTATGCAAATGTGACTGTGAACAACAACACACAGTATAGAGACAATAACAGCAATGCAAAAAGTGATGACTAAACACGTAACCCTTCGTCTCCAGACAAACACTGTTTGTCTGACTGTAAAACAGCCTGTAGAAGCTCAGTGATGGGATCATGCTGGAGCAGTGGAGACTGATCTCTTTAAAGGCACACATCTGTTAATGCTTGTAAAAAGAAAACTCTCATGCCAGGGATTCACCAAGAGACCTGAGGCACTTTTAGAAAACACTGATAAGTGTTTTTGATCTCAAACAGGGACTTTGTTATAACATTGTTCTAAAAATGAATTTTCGGTTTCGCAACATTTTATAATGTTTTTTTATAGAATGCAGAATTTATCAGTTTGAGCATGAAGGCTTTGTTAGGACAGCATCCTTGCAACATACCCGTTTCCGTAAAGAGCAATGAGAAAGGGAGCTTTTTGTTTTTCAACTATGATATGATTCATGTGTTCAAATTATGGTACTTGGTTTGTCTGTCATTTAGGTAATTGTTTTTTTGTCTAAACAAACCGAACTAATGGAGAAAATATACGAGGTTCTGAAACAAATGCTCTAAATGTCAATCGTTGTTTAGTCCTTTCATAATATGTGTGAAACTGATAACAATATTAAAAATAATATGTATAGATAATATGTATATAAACTGATTTGATTCTTTATCTTTATCCACCAGGAACAGCAGATAAAAAAAAAATTAAATCTTAAAACAAAAGGTGCTTTAGTGGTTTATTGTTTCTATCTAAGTGTTTTTTGCATCCTTTTCCAACTACTATTGCCCACAACACATGGTTTTACTGTAGTAACACTAACTGCACTATGGTATTGCAGCAGAAATATGGGATATGGAATTTATTATATTATTAATGTAGACATATTAAATTAGTACTGGCTGTTTTCAAATGTATATTTGTATTTAGACTAAATGTATTTAGGCTATTGATTTTCTTTAATACAAATACAAATAATGTTACATTTTACCATGGTAGTAAGGTGCTGTGTGTAATGATACCTTTGGTTATCATGATCTAATTGTGATACTATAGATGACTAGCTGTTAAAAAAAAATACAGTTTAAATACAAAAACAGTGAGGATATTTATATTTTATCCTATAAATATAAAGTTGTTACAGTTTTTACAGACCATCAGCCATTAGAATGCAGAAACTAGAAAAATATGTAGAAAAATATTTTAGAATTATTACTTGTTTAATATTGAGTATTTTTTCATATTGTACACATTTGTGAAATATTGACCTGTTTAAAATAATAAAAAAAAAAGTTTAAAACCACAATTAAATGTCTTTCACTCATTGGAAGTAATCTGCTTAATATAAAGATTTTACATCTATAGTGATAATTATCAATACAGACTGATATAAATGGATTTTATCATGACAACTTTTTTTTGGGCCATATTGCCCAGCTCTACCTCAGACAACAACATTCCATGAAGCAAATTCATTAGTTTTCAAAGAGAGTTAAAATTCTGAGAGCAGAGTCTAAATTTTCATCTGACATTTTAGAGACCGCTGAACGCTGGAGGACTACTAGTAACTAGCAAACAACAGTACAGCGGCTTAAATAACTGAATATGAATTCACCTTCAGGCCACTACAGCAATCACAGATGATGGTGCCTTTAATGATGACAACAGTTGAGGTAGTGAGATAAACCAGTGCTCAGAGACAGGTGGAGGAAAATGAAATGAGAAAGTGTCTACTGGAATTACCTGGACACAGACTAACCAAAGGGGAAGCAGGTTAAGACCTATTCTCAGGTCAGCGAACAATACTGACTTTGAGTAATGCTCTTCTGTTAACAGACACTACTCTGGGGAAACTTGTGAGCGTTCAGCTGGATGTTTCTCGATTAGAAATGCATGAATGTTAGGTTAACTGGGAAATGGAAAAGGAGATAAGCAGAGGAGAAATTTAAATCAATTAAAAAAGCTAGTAATTAAGGTTTAGGTTAGGTTAAGGTTAATCTATTTACATAGAAGACAGTTACTCTAAATGGTAAAAATATTTCACAGTATTACTCTTACTGTATTTTTGATCAAATAAATGCAGCCTTGGTGAGCTGAAGAGACTTCTTTTAAAAACAAGCCTAAAGAGCCCAAACCTGAGTGTTTCATCTGGAGTTTGAATATTAGAAACATGGGGGAATTCCCAAAAATCAGCTGCACCTGCTGATAGCATCATTTATTGCTCTCTGCATGGTTTCATGTACGGTTCTGAGCAGTAGGCTGTAGTGAACGCACCAGACCACCTCAATCTGGCATTGTTTATTGAGACTATACAGCCTCGCTCCACCGCTGTGATATCCAGGCACTTGATCAGCTCAAGATGCAGAAAGTGCGCGTGACACGTCTGGATATTTGCCTGGTTATAACAGAATGAAAACACTTGTACACAAACAGCTGTTTGCTTCCAGCTTTCCATCTGTGGTAACAGCAACACATTAATTACACGAAGCCGATGTTTCTAAAATGCCTTATTTCCATAGTAGATACTGTGTGTGTTTTGTCACTAAAGAATAACATTCTTACATAAATTGTGACATTAAATGATTCATGTAAGAATGCATTAATTAACAGTGCTATACGAGCACACAACTGCTTGAGATCGACGTCAGAAGCAACCGTTTTTAGAGAATTCGCCCCATAGTGCAGAAACATTTCTGTCTGGAATTTGTTTGGTTTTTAATTGTTTTGTATGCGTTTGATCATGTGATATATGCGAATCTGGACTCACTCTGCTGTGCTGAAGGCCACCTCAAAGTTCTGTCTGCGGTTTGCGGGACTGAGGCTGGAGTAATCAAAGGCCTCCGGAAAGAAGTTATGCACCAGAGCACAGAACGCCATGCCGTCACTCCAGCTGGAGGAGAAGTTCTGGATATCCACATTCTTCATGACATGGAGGAGAGAGAAACAATACGAAGACAGATAGTGACAATTGCCAATAAGAATGTACATTTACTGTTCAACTGTTTGGGGTCAGTAAGATTTTGAAATGATTTAGAAAAAAGTCTCTTCAGCTCACCCACGCTGCATTTATTTGATTAAAAATACAGTAAAAACAGTAATATTGTGAAATAATTTTAGAATTCAAAATAAAATAAAATAAAATAAAATAAAATGTAATCTATTCCTGTGATGCAAAGCTGAATTGTCAGCATCTTTACATAATCCTTAACATAAGCCGATTTGCTGCTCAAGAAACCTTTTTGATTATTATAAAAGTTGTAAACTGTTTTATAGCTTCATATCTTTCTTGAAACCATGATACATTTCATTTTTCATGATTCTTTGATGAAAAACGTTTTTTCAAATATAAATGTTCAATAACGTTATAAATGTGTTTACTGAGACTTTTGATTAATGCATCCTTACCCAAAAAAAGTATTCATTTCCTTATAAATATCTTACTGACCCCAGGCATTTGAATGGTAGTGTAATTAAATACAGCAGTGACACTTTATTTTAGGGTCTCATAACTAGCTGCTTTTTAGCATGCAAATTACTAGAAAATTTGCCATTTATTAGTGGTAATTAAGCACATATTAATGACTTATTCTACATGACCTTATTCTAAATCCCTAATCCCACCCAAAACCTAAACTTAAAAACTACCTTACTAACTGTTAATTACTAACAGCAAATTAGGAATTTATTGAGGAAAAAAGTCCTAAATAACAGTGAATTAGTGTTCTCTATTTTAAAGTGTTACCAATAGAGCAAATCGTAAAGAAATGAGTGCGAAATAAGAACTGAGTGAATAATGACTTCAGTCTGTTCCTCATATGAAGCTACTTTAAGTTCACGCTGTGGGTGTTCACTGCTGTGTGCTAACTCGGATGGGTTAAATGCAGAGCACGAATTCCAAGTATGGGTCACCATACCTGGCCACAAGTCACTTCACTTCACTTCTTTCTACAGTACACTAATGAACAATATTCAGTTGAGGTTTTAGGGTGGTTTTGTGGAACTTTGTCATTTTCAGAGCTTGATAGCCCTGTATCTCATTCATCTTTAATAGAAAGCACATGCTAAAAAGCTTTTATAAAAGAAAGAAAGTCCAAAAAGGATGAGCAAATGATGACTGAGGTTTCATTTTTCCATTTAGGATCTGACTTTCTCCAATTACCTCATAGGAACGGGTCTTGGATCTGCACCAGTCCAGCAGCATCTGTTTGATGGAGTTGGCATTGGGGACACCAAAGCTTGTGGGTTGACACAAGCGCTGCACCTTGTTTACTTGAGTAACGGCTGAGTTGCTACAGTCAGAAAGAGAAATGCAGTTGAACAGGTGGTATTTCTGTGAACTAAATGAGCTTGAAAGTGTGAGAAAACCACAGGCTCACCCTCCAGAGCCTCCAGTGTTCTCGAGCTTCTCGATCATGGCTTTTCGTGCCTGTGCTGCAGATGTTTTGGGTAACGTCTGAGCCCTCATCAGCTCCGATCTCTCCGCCTGTCTGCGCTCAAGAGCTGATGTTCTGCTCGAGCTACGAGATGTACTGTCCTCACGGTCAAAAACACTGAAAGAAACAGAGAGGAAAAGTATATAAAGAACACGTCACAGAATAAATCACTCAACTATGACAAAAGACCTTAAAGGTGCAGTATTTAATATTGACATTTAACAGTACAAATGGGCACTGGAGTCCAAACTCAAAATACTGGAGAGTTTTGATTCTTCTGCACCCACAGTGTCTAAAATTAGACCAGGACCAAAAAGAGTTTATGTTGACTTTAAAGCACTCACCTGCCAACCTTCCTAGTGGACGTGGTGCTGGAGTAACTGTAGGATTTTGTTTGCACTGTGCCTTCTGATGAGATAAGATTAAAAAAAGGGTTCGATATGGGTGCTGGCAGAAAGTAAGGCTTAATACTGAATAATGGTAAACTCACTGTCTGTCTTTTGAACATAGCTGGATTCCATGATAGTGCTGCGGGACGTCCTGCCACTATCATCTGCACACATAAGCAATGACAGTTTGACGATCAAATTACACACAGGACAAGAGGCTCTTGTTGAAGGATCAGGCAGCATTAAAAATACTGAACCCCCCAGAAGTGTTGTTAAAGTGGCCAGCTAGTATTCTACATGACCATATAATCCTACGCCATACTTACACTTAACAACTACCTTGCTAACTATTAATAGACAGCAAATTCACATTTTGAGGAAAAGTCATAGTTAATACTTAGTTAACAGTGAGAATTGGACCTAAAAATAAAGTGTGACCATATAAGAAAACATCATCCAAAAATGACCAGCATTTAGCTAAATAAATTTAATGGATTTAATTACATACTTTTGAAGTATTTGTGTGTATTTACCAACACAGATCAGTCCCAAAAGTGTTTGAGATACATGGGAAAGAGACTACATATATTTTACAAAAGTATTTTTGAGACAAATCTAACCAATAGATAAAAAGTTGGCATAACGTTGTGTGTAAAGAGGTCAAAATTGACAATACAACGTAATACAATGTAACTGTCTTAGAAATGCCTGAACCATTTTCGAAGTTGTATTCCTATCAAAACTGACCTGAACGCAATTTTAAAGGTACACAAATACCCAAGGTCCTGTAAAACAAAACTATGATCGCCAAGTAGAGATCACCACATTACTGCTGTGCTACCTGAATGGGAAACGCGATTGGTGACGTGACTGACAGTGGAGCCGTCTGCGGAGCGCTCGATCTTCTTCATCACAACTTCACTGGTGTCTGCACCAACCCGGCCTTTCTGAGATCTCTCCTCTCGCTGCTGTCTGAGCTCCTGCAGACGCAGATCTCGTTCCTTCTCTCTCTGGTCTGGAACATGGGCAAAATGAACAGCGTCAGGAACAAATTAGGGTGAAGATAAAGAATGGATCAGGGATGCACAAAACATAAGTGACCGTATTAGTACTTTTGCAACGATCAACATGGATGAGACTTTCTGACTAGGGAGTGTGTCTAAGAAACTTGTTTAAAAACATTTTGCAACTCTAGTGACACAGAAATCATACACTTCAGATTTATCATATTTAAAGCACATGTGTGAAAACATTAACATCTTAGATTAACATAGTAGGCTTGTGCAGTATTTACCATCTATCACTATATCACAGAGTCGTTGTTTTAACAGTGTGCCAGCTACATGTTTTTTCTGAATATCAGCACGATTGCAAATTGTGATATTTATGTGATACCAAATGTGATTTTTTTTTTTTTATGCAATAGTTCATATGGCTACTATTGTTACATTTTAAAAACAATATTATCAATATTACCATCATCAATGCTCCATTTCACCAAAAAAAAAAAAAGGGCCAAGCAAATCCAAAACAGAACTTTATGTGTCTCTGAGCAACAGATAGCAGTGTGTAGCTTTTGAAAGAATTTGAATTTTTGCACAAATCAGTTGAAAGACTGGCTCAGAGTTTCGCTCGTTAAAACTTATAGGCTAACCATCCACTGGCAGTTATATGGTTTAATATTTAAAATATATTTTTTATATTTATACAGTCGTAACTGCAATGTAAATAACACACACTGCACTTGTGTGTTATTTCTTCATTTCATTTCTAAGCTGCATTAAACAGTCTGTGTAAATACATCTAAATGCCACTTTTGCAATGCAGAACTTAATTTAGTTGATACTGATTTCATTTGATTGGTAACAGCCATTGCATTTATTGACTCAATCTGACATAAAAGATCGTGTTTATATCTAAAATGGTTAGGAAAAAAAATGCCTTTATAGGGTAAAAATGGAAATCACTGCACAGAATATCAAAAACTTGTCCATGACAGGTCTAAACAAGTCAAGGTGTTCCAGCACCAAATTTAGCAAAATATTGTCTAATTATTGACAAAAACTAAGAAAACAAGATATGATTTTTAGTCAAAATTGCACACCACCACACCATAAATGATCATAGCACTGTGTGCACATTCAATCAAGCAAACACAAAGCAAGCAGTATCATGTGATAACTAAATACATATAATTTCATGCATAGTCAAAAAACATGACCAAATCACACGCATCACAAAAACCACACATGGCACATAAAAACTACATACCGTATCAAATACAAACCAAGTCTATAGCCAAATGAAGCCTAACTGACCCTTCACTAAGGCCCTGGGCATTAGCAGAGGGTCAATTGGGCAAAAACAAACACAATCCAGAAACCCTACCCATTTCCTCCTGTGTGCATCCCAGTCTAGCCTCTGAGAGCAAAAACAGAGAAACAGCACTCAACAAAAAGGAAGTAAAGAAGACAGACTGTCTTGCACCGTGAACTGATACACTTTCTATGTTGACGCCCCTCAGTATATAGAAAGAATAAAGAAAGAAGAGAAGGAGAGATGAGTGCTGTGTAAGAAAACAAAAAGAGAGATTATCACCTCGCTTTTTCTTTCGTAGTTCTCTCATTGCAGTCCTGATCATTTTCCTTTCTTCAAAATCTTTGCAATCATCAAGCTGTAAAAACATACCCCATCCGATAAAAATAATAATAAAGCAATCCATTGTATTTCCATACTGCCAAGCATTTTAAGAATTAAACATGCACAATAATACCAGGAACTTGTATTTTAAAAGTAAAACAGGTCAAATTTATTATCTTTTGGTAGCGAAGAAAGATAAATAAATGTTATGAGCCAAATTTAAACTGATAGTTCACCCAAAAATGAACTTTCTGTCAAAAAAGATATTTTGAAGCTTGTATGTAGCCAAACAGTTGATGGTAGCGACTGACTTCCATAGTATTTTTTTTCCATACTGTGGAAGTTAAGGGCTACCAGAAACTGTTTGGTTACCGACAATCCCAAAATGTCTTCTTTTGTGTTCTTCAGCAGAACCAAGAAAGAAACTCACAGGTTTGAAAGAATTTGAGGTTGAGTTAATGTCAGTTTTTATTTTTGGGTTCTGTGTTGTCTGCATGAGCATCATGCCTCAGTTTGTCACAACATATCTTTGACAACAGCAGGAGAAATAAAATACCATTTTGTCCAGGATCTCCTCATCCTCAATCTCCTGCAGCTTCTCTGAAGTCAGCTTTTCACTTTGTGCCTCATTTTTGATGGAGGTCATGGATGAGCTGTTAGGAAGCACAGGAACATCACGGGACACCTCGTTCACAGATTCACCCACAAGAGATATGGGCTCCGTCTCCATCTGTGTGTATGTAGGGCGATAAAAGACAATGTATGATACACTATGAAGGCACACTTTAAAAATGTTACTGCAGATGCACAATCATCACAAAATTTCATGTTATATCATGTTAAAATGCATCATATTGGTGTATGGAAAGAATATCTATATACAGTAATGCTGACAGATAGACAGGCAGACAGATGCATGTTAGGATCGTATACTATGACACTAAAACAAAGTGATGACATTTATACTTCTGAACAGCTAATCCCTAAAGCAGGCTATAATCGACAGCAACACAATTGACATCAGGATTTAAGAGCAGAGATCATAAAAATAGCCGTCCAAAAATAAAACTGGCAGAGTGATGGAGAGATGGGCAAAAAAGAGAGCAATGAGCGAGTGAAACCCTTGCAGCAGACAGAGGAGATGGAAAAAGGGGGCTGGTGGAAGGGAGAGAATGTTTCTGAATCTGATCTATGACTACAGCTGTGTTTACACAAAAGCCGTGGAAGCTCGCTGACATTTAGACAGGAATGAGAGCTCAGTGATTTCTGTGAATGTCCCTGAGAGCCTTAGCCTACCGCTCTCATCCACGTCACACTCCACGCTTCACTGATTTCTGCTTCAATGAAGCGCCGTGGACGTGCAGGTCAGGACAGACAGTTACTAATTGAGAGTGTTTAGAGAACTAGCACCTTGAGACAGTGGAAAATTAGGTATCCAAACTATATAAAATGCTTTTGACAAATGAAAAACAATGCACAACTTTACATTAATCTGCAATCTATAAAATGCAGAGATTACTTGTGTTTCCTGCTTGTTCTCCTAACATGATTTAAATATTTCAGCTTCAAACTGTATTTAATATGCATATGTGTATGTTATAAACTGATTACTGTGCCGATAGTAAAATAGTAAAAATCTATATATTGAACAACGTGCTAAATATTGGAGTTGCCTTCTATCCCAGACAGAAGCTAAAAAGAGTTTTCATTTAATTAAATGTTTTTATTGAACTAAATAATTAAAAATAATAATTTAATAACGTTCATTGCGAATGCATAGCAAAATAAAATATAAAAATAAAAACAAACTTATTATAAACAAACTTATATTATAAACAAGCCTAAAATACACTGTGACTCTTACTAAAATGTCAACGCTTAGCTACTGTTGACTGCTCATTCAAAAAAGATGATACAATATATACTCTTACACGGTCAAACTCTGCAATGAAGCAATTGTTACGTCAAATCAGGTAAATGCATTAGGAGTGTTAAATGAATTTAACACCATTAGACATATTTAATTAATCCCATAAGGCAATGTGCTAACTTTGGCAGCCGTATTAAAAATCATTGGTATGTAATGCAAAAGTGCTATGCCCAAAATGTGAGTCTAGTATTCATTCATAATTATTTACATCACCAAACACCTAACACATACAAAGACCAGTAACAGACTTGTGCAGAAATAGTTCAGAATACCCACTGCAAATCTTGTGCCACAACAAGTTACCATCTTTTTACATCTTACTAATCCCAGCTTAACAAGGCTTTGCCTCACACTAGCAAATTCAGACAGGTTTTAGCCTGCTTTGAACTAAAGCTACTGAAGCATATTTTAAGTCCTACGCAAGCATTAGTTTTCAATCTAAAACTACAATACTTACTTTATTTTAAAAATTAAATTACCACCAACTTCTCTGTTCACTAGATACAGTACAAGTAGTTCAGAGCGTAACTAAATCAAGAGATCCCTGGAAAATCTGATCTGACAATCAAATCTCTTCCTGGAAGCATACTCAGACACTAAGACTTTCAATTAATCAGACATAAATGGGCCATATTATTCATTTCGTTTTCAAATGTACTGTGCTAAGCCATAAAATCTATTTGAAACATAAGTTAAAACTAATTATTCATACCAGATGGGATTTTTGATGGCAAGTTTACAGTATGTTTTATTTGTGAAGACAAAAGTATGGCACAAGCTTCAATGAAAGAAAATCTTTAACTTGAACCCCTATATTTAGATGGTTTTCTTGGCAGATTTTCCAGTTCACGTTATTCACCACAAGTGCAGATGACTAATACATAGTGGAAAATGATGCTTTTAAAACTAAAGCCATCCAAATGATGACTGCAGATTCATGAAGGAAAAACTATTTTCCATCATTGGTAAGCATAAATATGCAAAATACTAGTTTCAATTGGCAAAAGCTTACAGTATCCATCTTTCTGATTCACAGTTCACCTTCGTGAAGAATTTATTTATTCTCTATTTTTTGCAAACCACAATGATAGATGTTATTGATGGCCAAGAGATTGGTATTAGTTTGCTTATGTGTTCTAAATAGTAAATAAACAGACTCAAGCTGAAAGACCCACACCAAGTCATCTCTACATATTACCCATATCCCATTTAACTCACTTTATCGCAAAAAAGATTCTTCATTTTGGAAAAACTATTTATGTTTACAGACAAATGCCTGAATTACTTACCATACTCAAGTCACCAATTCCAATACGATTTGAGTAGAAGTCATAGAGTATCTGATTATAGGTAGCCTCAAAAACATGCTAGTCCTCACTGAAAACAAGGCACAGTTCATTTGTGTGGAGGGCACAGGTTAACCAATATCTTTAAAAAAAACAAACAAAAAAAAAAACAAAAAAAAAAAGACTCAGCCATGTCATCATCTAATGAGAATCAAAATCTGTCTGTCGAAACGATTGGCACAATACACAGTGGTATATACGAGAAGATCATTTGTTGCATTTAGATTCTAGGTAGTAGACTGGTTCAAATGAAAAGAGTGGTCTCTGGATATGGCTCAGATCCCAGTCTGTTTTAAGCGCACTTTAAATTGCAAAAGTGATTCTCTTAGCAAAACTACTTATGTTTACATTCTGGTAAACGTCTGGAAGAAAGCCACAGTTATACTACCATGCTATTTTTCCTTGACACACTGCAGGGTGGAGACGACACAGATGATGCGTGGCAAACGGCAGCAAAGGTTGGTGGGTGTAGCACTGGGTTTACTTCCCCATCTGAGGGATTGTTGTTTGCTGCCTCCATATCTTGTTCTTGTGTCAGTTTTGGTTCAGGCAGTCCAAGGGCATCGCAAAGCGCCATTACTTGCCTTATAAGCTTTTCCTGCTGGATCCCTAAACTCAAGTTCTCCTGCTGTAAAGCAGCAATGACCTCGACAACAGGCGCAACCTGGGCTGTCGCTTCCTCCAAACGGGCCTCTATGCCTTTGCCGAAATCCTTCAAATCGCAATGTACTTCTTGCACGGCTCGCTGAAGATTGAGTTCCAACTCATAAAAACGTTCATCTGTTGTTTTTTCATCTTCATCGTCTGCAACAGACTGTAACAGAAGGTCTCCGATCACAGCCTCTAGGCCCGACTCGGCACAATCTTTATCCAGATTGTCCTGGAGACTGACTTGGTCGCCTAGGTCTGGCGTTGAGTCCAAACTGACACCAGGCATGGTCTGTCTGGCTGCTTGTCTAGTAACTAATCAACAGGTGCCAAAAAATATGTCAAAAACTCCAACAATTAAAGTTTATAAGACCAATCAGAGCAAATTGCCTTGCAATAGGTATAGACGACACGAAATATGCCTAACTTCGTCTCTCAGTAGAGACAAATCCCAGCCCTTTATACCTCACTCCAGACCCCCATCAGCTGTCCAACACAACAGCCAATGGCAAACCTTGGAATTCTGTCGCCATGGCAGCTGGAGGCCCCAGAGCCCCCGCTAACTCAGGTGCCACAGTCATCTATTTATCAACAGTGGCCATTATTCCAGAGGGCGATCACCCATAAGCCCCCAGCTCTCTTTTTTTAGAGCTCTTGTCCTTCACACCTTTCACTAGCAGAGAGTCTGCAGAGCACTGGTGAACAATGTGACCACATGTACATGTACAATCCAAGGCACAAATGGTTTATTAGCTTCTTTCAAGGGTGTCAGATCGATTTTAAACTCTAGATGTACTACATCAGCAGGGTACGGTTGCACCAGTCGTTTGTAAGTTCTTAATTAAACTGTAGCCTAGTCCACACTTGACATTTAGTAACTACTAGCTAGTTTGTTAAATGTACTTTATTTGGTTGCACCATGTTCTTAAGGTAGATGGTAGATCTTAAACGCTCTGGCCTGTTATATTGAAAATGTATGTTTTACAATTTGCAGTATGACGTTATCCATTGCTAAATTATGGCTCATCATA
>JAUMHE010000048.1:21587906-21603283 GCA_032359235.1 Enteromius mattozi
ATATAGGTCGATATATCGGAATATTGGATTTTAAAACCAACAAATATTTGTATCGGCCTTCAAAATCCTTTATCGGTCGGGCTCTAATAATTAGTAAGGTGGTTGTTAAACTAAGGTATGGGGTAGGGTTAAGATATCTAACTATACGGTCATGCAGAATAAGGCATTAATATGTGCTTTATAAATGCTAATATGGAGCCATATGCTAGTCATATGCATAAACTAAACTAGTGTTTCCAAATACTGAAATTTTTTTTTAAACGCATAAGAAATGGTATCATTACAATGGATCAGGTCTGCTGTTTTGAGTCCAGATTGTGTTGTAGAGCTGGTAACAGTAATTTATTCACAAAGTTCTTTCAATTAAATAGTAAATAATTGTAAGCATGAGCATTATAATACATTGCTGAAGGACTGTCAATCATTTTGACGTTTTATCTGATTATCAAGAAAATATTCCATTTGGTTGTTGATTGGGTGGAAGCACATCTGAATATGATTTTGCAGTGGATTGTATGAAAGTGACGGGATTTAAGCAGACTAGATTAAATCTGGTGCATGTCACCTGTGAGAAGACGTGAGAGACAAGTGCAATGTTCAAACACATTTTCATAGAAAAACAATGGAAAAGTAGTGCACTGGAATGGAAAAAGATGTTCTGTGTGATTAGCCCTAAACTAACCATTTAAAAAACAATGCGTCTATATGCAAATTTATGCAAAAGTCTGCAAATAAAATCCACTATAAAGCTCTTCACAAGCAATTCATGGAAAGCACTACTGTCCTGTGTCACATTTCAGATTTTTGGCTTGGATTTGACAGTGCAACAGGTGTATCACTAAAAAGCATTTTAGCTGTCATCTGGAAACTTCGAGTAGCCAAAACCACCTCTGTACTTTTTGACCCAGATGACAGATCATTCAATAGCATGACTGCGTCAGCGTATATTTGAGGCTCAGACAGCTATCCCAATCAGTCCAGTCTCATTCGAGCAACAATGCCTGACCCTCGGACTTACTGACAGCCATGCAACTAAAAATATCCAGCATAGTTCAAAACAGTGCATCTAAATATACCACCGCAAGCTGTTAAAGAGTGGCCACAAAACAAACCCTGTCAAGAATGTAAGGTGCGTGCAGTCGGAAAAAACAGACAAGCACTTTGCCGGGAAAAGTTTTGAAATGTCTGTTTGCCTTGGAACATCATCCTATAGGCATCCATTTATTAAATTAAAAAGCTACTACTTCTTTCTAGGAAAGAGCAGTGAAAAGTACAGGTTGGTATTGTGTGGTGGATTTCCAGAAATAGTCAGTGACTGTAGTTAGAAGCTTTATGAATACCACAGATTACTCGGGACAAAAAGTATTTAAATATGTAGGTTTACTAGCACTGGACAATTAAAAGTAAAGAAAATGCTATACATACATTTTGAGAAATAAGTTTATTTATGTCAAATATATTGACAGGCATTAGATATTTTCACATAGCCAGGGTTAAAACACAAAGGAATTACACATAAAATACAGAGAATTTAAATATACCAATTAAAATGTTTAAGAATAATAATTAGGACAACTGTCTCTTATACTAGGTCCAAAACAAGGACAGCTATTAAAATAAAAAAAAATATATGGTCATGATCTCTATTTGCTGTGTTGCGTTAAATAAATACAATAAAATATCAATGACCCAAAATCCCCTTTACATAACGATCAGTTGTGATATTGTCACCTAAAGCAGGATTTTTGCTTTCACACTGGAAACTTGAGTCATTTGTAGTCGAAGAGCTGCAGATTATTTCCCGCACCACTCCTTGTGGTTTTCTCATCAAGCCTCTCCAAACCCTGCTTCTAATTACTGTCCCATCAGTGCTAAACAGTTTGAACTACATCTAGTACAATCTGTACCTCAAATCACCATGCAGGAAATTGCTTACAAAGGAAGAGAGAAGCAAAGGGCAAACAACATCCATTTCTTTTATGACCACACAAATGCATCCGTTATGATCAGCTTTTAGACATATGTCTGCCATCACAATTATCAGTGTATTTATAACAAAGCTCAACCAAACCTCTACAGAGTATGCATTAACTCCAGCTGCTCATGTTTTCTAGTACACAACACAGCAAAGTACACTATCTACTCCTCAAATGCTACTAATCTTTACCTTTGACCCAGAACACCGTATAAAAGTTTGCCTTCAAATCATGATTCCTGCTGTGTGTTCTCTCTCTCCAGGCTTTCTCTTTCTTCTGTTGCTCTCACACTGAGATATTAATCTCTAATTTGTGCGAAATAGACTTGTCAACCTGCTAATGAAGCGTCAGTACTTATCCTTTAACAAGATTACCACACTGCCCCACATGAGTTACAGACGCAACAGGAATTACCAGCAAAAGACACGTTTACTTATCCACCTGTTGGGATGTTTCGCTATATTTCAAATGATTTACTTCAATTATGCATATAGGAGCAGTTTTTCCTGCCTTCTGAAAAAGTGTTTAATTCTATTGAATGTGCATTTATAGTATAAAGGTTTATTTCTTCAGTAAACTAAAACTTAAAATACTTAAAAGGCTTGCAGATAACAATACTAATTCAAAAAGTGTACATGAAGAGAAATTTTGCAAACAAATGGCAAAAATCAGACTGAAAAATCTGTGCTCGTTCACGCAAGTGACAATCGCACAGTGTAAATTATAAAAGACGCAATCTGAAAGAATCACCAGCGTGTTGCCAATGCCCATAAAATATTTGGCATCTTATTTTGAGGTGTTTACAACTTCAGTGTAAGACTTGATCGCCAAATTGCATTTAATCGAAAATAACAAAATTAAATATCCAATAACATTACTTTCGGTTCACACAAAAGTATAGTCTTTTAAATTGCCGTCGTATGCCATTTTTAAGCCTCCTAATATTGTTTTTGGAGTCTACTACGATAGGTTTACTTGCATGCAAGGTGGAAAAACGCTTTTTTTTTGTTTACTCAAAATATGTGTTTAATATCATCTCATTTTCCAGTGATTCTCAAACGATTAGTTCGAAGCAGTTCCAAGATTCGGTCTCTCTAAACCCCTCCTTTCAGTGAGCCTACTCTGTTCTGATTGGTCAGATGGCCCAGTCTTTTGTGATTGGTCTACCGTGTACAGCAGTCATCAGTAAAATGACGTGTTTGTGCGCGGGGTCAAGTTGTTCGTGGCCAGCCAACATACAACATAGGAGGGAATTACGCACATGTGTTACACCGTGATGTGTATCCATCACAGAAAAGGGAATGAATTACTAAAGATTTGTTTAGGCTGTATAGAAATGAAAGGCAATATTGGAAATGGCATAATAGGGGCACTTTAAAGTACAGCGGCTTCAGAAAGTATTCAGACTTTTTTAATTTTTATTATGTTGCAACCATTTGCTAAAGTGAATCTAGAGTGCAAAGCTTAAAAACACTTAAAGCTGTAAATGTGCTTCAATAAGTACTGCGTTGTGCAATGTCATACTTCGGTTTTATTTTTACATTTCTGCCAAGTTATCACAAAGCTGTTTTTGTGTTTTGCTATTACTGAGTATAAAGTTTCTAAATTCAATCTGTATTGTTTTTATAAATACACTTTTACTAAAAAGCTTAAGTGTACCTCATTTCCACAAGGACTGCGGACCTCAATTGTTTACAGGTTTGCAGATGTTGTCCTTTTAAATGTTTATTATGCTCTGTGCAGCATTAGCTATTGGGTAGACTAGATGACTGCAACAAACTATTTTCTAGAGTTCTAACTGCAATTTAATGTGGGATTGAGTTACTGCCAAAACTCCAATGATGTTTATCAAAAGTTTTTTGTTTCAAAGCTGAACAACAGTTTAACTTGTTTGGTGTCTGATTTTTGACAGAAGTTACTAGAGACATAATAAAATCAGACAATTTTAAGTAAACCACTGTCAACAGAGGCACTGTGTTTGAAATGACGTGACGGGTGCCCAAGTATGGTAAGGCATACTTGAAAATTTGTTCTCTGCATTTCACCCATCCCAGTGCACCCACACACAGCAGTGAGGTGAAGGAGCAGTGGGTAGTTGGGGTTCGGTACTCGGTGCTCATTCATTCCCCCCACCAACAAGTCCTGCCAGTACTGAGAGTCTAAGCTGCGAACTTCAGGTTATAATTCCTAACCATTAGGCCTTGACAGCCTCATTTTGCTCATGCTCACAAATTTTTAAAAAGTGTGCATTTCATTCTGTGTTTCCGTGTCTGCTTAGGTTTTCATAAAGATGCTTATTTATGGGCAGTCATGTTGTTTTATGCTTATTTAAAGAACTCAGTCCTGTATTAGTGCTTATTTTGGTTAAGCAAGTCACTTGTTTTGGCTTTGTTTTCCTAGGGAGATCTGGCAACAGAGAGATGTGTGAATGAGAGAAAGCACATACACACGCACAACTCAAAAGTATGATTTTTCTTTTAAACAAATTAATAAATTAATTTAGCAGGGACGCACTGAATTAAAAAAGTAATAGTTTCGATTTTTATAATGTTCCAATATATTTCTATTTTTGAAAATGCTGTTCTTAACAAAAAATATGAAGCAGCAGTGTTTCCAACATTGCTAAAAATCAAGAATGTTTCTTGATCAGTAAATAAGCAAATTAGAATGTGACACTGAAGACTGGAGTAAAGACGTTGAAAATTCAGCATTGATCACAGAAATGCATTACACTTTATAATATATTCACACAGAAAAAAGTTAATGGAAATTGTAATGCCACATCCATTGCAAGCATTTTGATAGGAAAGGGGAAAAAAACCTGCATACAAAAATTTTGGACACTGTGTGCAACGATCGTAACAGAGCAAAGTATTGTCATTTAATGTGCTAAGACGTTGTATATGTGATGGCCTTAAAGGCACAGCAGCAAAAAATTATCTTTCTAATTATAAGGGTTAGAGAAAGGATGGACCATTAAAAGAAGGAATTTAATTTTTACGGTTTATGGCAGAAAAAATCCAACAATGACTAATATTACAAGAGGACCTCCGGGGGGACGAGAAATGTTGAATAGAGATTTCAACTGCATGCAAATATAGTTTGTCTGTGTACGTTAAATACCTTAACAGAGGATCCTGATGAGAGACTTGAGCTGTTCACTTTGAATGGCACTGCTCTTAAACCAAGCGTCAGCTCTGAGAGAACATAGAAAAAAAACAGCAAAATGAGAACATTTAGGAGACTAACAAGATTTAGATGAGCTTCTTAAGAACGTCTAATGACAGTGTGCATTTGAAAACATCGTACCACCCTAAGAAATATTTACACAGCACTGTTCAGATGTTAAATAGAGCTTCAGTTGGAGTGGATGAGAGTGAAGTGGAGCCTTTAGTCTGTTACGCAAGCTGCCACAATGGCACCACATAGGGCTCATAAATTAGCATGGTCACATTACTGCTAACGTAAACACTGCTCAGCGCCCTCCGTGCTCTCTGGCTGTTCAGCATGGAGTACACTACAAACGCACTCCTTGCCACATTAGTGTGTACTAGCCAATTATTGTAGTTGACTAAAACTAAAAATAAACTACCATTTAAAACTTTTTTTTTTTTTTTTTTAAAGAAAATAAGACTTATTCACCAAGGCTGCAGTAAGACATTTACAATGTTAAAAAAGATATCTATTTCAAATAAAAGTTATTTTTTGGAACTTTCAGTTCATCAAAGAATCCTGAAATAAAATGTTTTCTACCAAAATATGAAGCAGCACAACTGTTTTCGACATTAATAATAATCAGAAATGTTACTTGATCAGCATATTAGAATGATTTTTGAAGGATCATGTGACATGAAAGGCTATAGTAATGATGCTGAAAATTAAACTTTGATCACAGCAATAATTTTCATTTTCGTAATATATTGAAAAACAAAAAACAGTTGTATTAAATTGTAATCATACTTCACAATATTACTGTTCTTACACTATTTTTGATTGAATAAATACAGTTTTGTGATCATACAGAGACTTCTTTCAAAATGCACAAATCTTAACGACCCCAATTTTAAAATGTACAAGTGTACAAAAGTCTCTGAATGTCTTGCCTTGTTTTCTCCAATCTAATGAATTAAATTAAGTTGTTTCTCCAAAAGAACTTGATAGTATTCATTGAAACCTTCATGTTTTATCCCAAGAGATCTGGTTTGTTTAAAGACATAAAAACGTCAATAAATTCCCAAATAAAAACCTCTTTGTTCAAGAACACGCTGCTGACGAAAACTGAGAGTCTACATGACTCTTAAATAAAGCAACCAACTCTGTTTATGGTATCTTCATCAGTTAGCGAGCGATTACACAATACGTCAATGTCCTTATGTGGTTCAGTGAGACGGTAAACACTCTTTTACTGCAGGTCTATATCATTAAATATCCTGAGGCTTTCAAGTACGTTTCCACTGCCTGCGAGACCTTTCTGAAGCAAGGATGAGCAAAGCGCTTCCAAAAAAGGAAGATCTGACAGTGCTGTGGCACTATGACAAATACGGTCTGTTGATGATACTGAGAAGAGACAGACAGAGAGAGATATGACAAAATGAGGAGAATAGAGATTGTGTTTATGCATCAGGAGGGTGAAAGAGGGTGAAATGGCATGTGAATTATGATTATATGACAGGGGTCCTCAGGCACACATGCCAATTAACCAAAATACAACGGTTATTTTATGGATATCACTGTGAAGGTATGGCATAGCTACAGTATGTATGGTCTATATACACTGGAACAGTATAAAGATAAGCTATTTTTGATGGAAATGCAAGTAAAATGATTAATGTATAAAATACTTTTTACTTGAAGCCTTTATTTATAAAGTATTTTAAATACATACATTGCAACATAAGATGTTACAATGCATAATTTAAGATATCGACACAAGCATTCTTGCACCTTTACAAAGTACAATGCAATAAAACACAGCAATTTCAAATCCAACAATAAATTTGCATTTATAATGCATATGTAATGCCTGCATATATACTGTATTTTAATTCTAAAAACATACTATACAATGCATTACATTATGAATATCTAATGCATTATACATAACTCTTCAAATACAGTGTTACCAAATAATCATGTGGTCATGTATATTTTGAAGTAATAATGAAGTGCATTTCATTTTAAAAGCATTTAATTCACTAATCAAATGCTTTATAAATAAATAAGTCAACTTACATAAGTAACTTATACAGCATAAGTTAGCTAATATTGCTTGCATGACCCACTACCAGTGCATAAAGAGATTTGCTTCAGTCTATGTGAAAATGAAGACAAAAGTCTAGTTCATAAATTGAGAAATGGATACAAAACATCCAAATGTTTGGAAGTTGAAATCGTGCGCTGCTGGTTCAACTGACAGGAAGTGGAAGTTAGAATAAACCATTCTAGATGGTACTTAGAAAAGGTCAAATCTTATCATTCACAGTGTTATCGAGAACACTTCAGAGAAAAAGCCACAAAAATGAGTTCACAACACTACTGCAACTTGGGAAAATATTTTGCTGATACAAGGCAAAAAAATAAAATGTGGTCTTTTTGGTAACACTTTAGATTAGATTAGTGAACATAGTCACTATTAACTAGGAGTTTTCCCTCAAAATACTCCTAATTACTGCTTATGGACAGTAAGGCAGTTGATGCAGCAGCAGCTGTGTTTAGGTTTTGGGTAGGGTTAAGGGACCTTAAACGTGGACATGCCTTAATATGTGCTTTATAAGTAGTCTTTATTTAAAGTTACCATATGGCTTCAGAAGACTAAAGCACACACTATGATTTTAATTTTATTTTTGCTAGCCATTGTTATTTTGAATGAAAATCTTGTGCTCCACAGAAAAAGAAAAAGACAAAAGGGTGCAAACCATCTAAGATGAGATTATTTTCGTTTTTGAGTGAACTACTGTGATTTCACATTCATAAGTACCATTCAAGAGCAGTGGGTGAAATCCACTCCTGCTTAAAGGAACCACAACAGTTTCCAGAAAGAGATTCTTTAAAAGTTTATATGCAAAACCGCTAAATAGGCTTACTCATACTTTACTTGAATCATGGAGAAGGAATGAATGGAAATATTTCATTTTAGGGTTAAATTTCCAACATGGCTGCCAAACGGAGAATATGCATAGCTTGCACTCCAATTTGTTCCATCAACTCACTCAGCCTTCCCCATAAAAACATCTGTGAAACGCATAGTAATGATGGATTTTTGCCTAAAGTAGTGAGGTCACAGGCCTAGAAAGGTGGAAAGTGGGAAATGGAAAGGTAGTTACTAAGGAATAGTTTTAGAATCATCATTTGAAACCAATCTAAATTGAATCCCAATACCAGTTTTCATACGAAATTCCAACTTACAGGTACAGTAGTTTTCAACTACTATGATTATCAACAGGAATATGCCAAAATGTAAAATTTAGATTTCTTTCTAATTAGTAAGAAATACATTGTTGGTTTTCTTTTAGTTTTTTTTTTGTGTGTGGCTGTTTTACTGCTTTTTAGTGGACAGTACAATATAGAAAGTCAGGAAAGAATGGAGAGTTGTTAACGGGACTGGCAAAGGACCACGAGTCTGGACTTGACCTCGAGTGCCAGAGGTGCAACTGCACGGTACGTCAGTTTGTTAATCAACACACTATCAGCGCTGACAGAAATATGTTGTTTAACGCAATACAAGATATTAAACAATAAGCAATAGGGCTCAAAAACAGAAACAGAACAGGACACATTAATTTCTTAGGATATAATCCTTTAAAAAAATATGGTAACAGTTTATTTTGAGTACCAATTGTCACTATGAACTACTATGCATGTTACTAGCATATTGGCTGTTTATTAGTATTCATAAAGCACATATTAATGGCCTTATTCTGCTTGACCATATTTTAGATCAACCCCATACCTAAACATAATAACTGCCATGCTATTAATAAACAGCAAATTAGGGGTTTGAGGCAAAAGTTAATAGCTGGGCAATAGTGAGAAACTGACATTTTAATATAAAAAAGAAAAAAGTATAATAGCATTGTGCGTTTCGGATATTGGATAAATTTTGGATTCCTTGACAATCAACAGAATTGTTTTAGACGTTTGAAAACAATTATCTGAAGACATCATCTTTATAACTGTAATAAATGTCATTATTTAAATTTGGCATTGATGATTTCGGTGTCAGTTGTTTACTTACATTTGCCATCTTTCATGTGTATCCTGGCAACACGTACACAGAAATAAAGGTGCAGCAGATTTACAGAAAAATATGTGCATAAAGATAAAAGGTGTCTAAACTTAACACTTCGCGAACATTGTCTCGTTGCTAAAATGTTTGCAACACAGCAATAGTAGTCCGAGCCTTACTCGATTCAAATAAAAAGATATTGGCGATACTTTTCTGGAGTTAAGTCATTTCTAAGTCCGATTTCAGGGTAGAAAAAAAAAAATGAAGAGACTAAATATTTTGAGAGAGAATGGCTTGCATATTATGTTATGAGTGAAACAATAACCTGTGCTGTTAGCCACAAATGTATGATGTAATATCACTATAATTTAAAATAATGGTTTTCTATGTGAATATACTTTAAAGTTTTTAAAAGAAGTTTCATTTCTTTTGATCAAAAATGCAGTAAAAATATTAATATTGTGAAATATTATTACAATGTAGAATAGCGGTTACCTTTTGTTATAAATGTAATTCATTTATGTGAATATGACAAAATTATTTGTTATTATTATTAATTATGTGAATATTTATGACAAAGCTGAATTTTTAGCATCATTACTCCAGTCCTGAACGTCACATGATCCTATAGAAATCACTTAATATGCCGATTTACTGCTTAAAGAAACATTTCTGATTATTATAAATTTTGCTGCTTCATATTTTCATTTTTTTTGAAACATTATAAATGTCACTTTTTATCAGTTTAATACATCTTTGCTGAATATAAGTATTAATTAAAATAATTGTTAAAAAAAAAACAATCGTACACCACAATTTTGAACAGTACAATGTATAGTTAAATTATATGTAGATTTACATATTTATACATTTAGCAGAGGCTTTTTTTCTTTCAAAAGCAATATACATTCCATTAAACGTATAACATTTTTCTTCATGCAAATCCACCGATTCACCCACTATTGTTTTGAACCCAAAACGCACAAATAGGTGTATTTGCATCTGTTTTATGAATCAGCTGATTCATTTGCTTACCTGTTCTCTGTGGAGCAGCAGATGTCATGATTCGAGGGCTCATGTTTACGGCTGTAGAGGACGGTGACAGCGAAGAGTGTGAAGTTGGGTTTCGTCCGTCTTTGATCTCAATGCTGAGGAAGGTCTTCATGTTGGACTCGGGTTCACCCCGGGTGTCGTGGGTCCCTAAAGATGCTTCTCCCTTAGGAGTCTGCACTTCTTCTGAACCACTACAAGCACGCCTGACATTTTCAGTGCGGCCGTGTGAGCCGCCCACTGCAGCGTGTGATTGGCTGGAGAAAAGCCTGGGCTGAGCCAACATGTTCTCAGTGACATTCCTCTCTTTCTTTGGGATGGAGGAAGAACAGGACGAGGTGTCCCAGGACCTCTCAGCAGACATTATGTTTGTAGAATGAGAAGAACTGTGGCTGATTTTAGGTGCACTCGTAACAGGTTCGGTGAACTTGCGCATCCTGTCTCGAACAGAGTTTGTACGAATGACAGGCCCGGAGAATGAGGCTTTGTTTTTAAAATCTGAAAAGAAAAATGTATTATTATATTAAAAATGTTAGGTATGGGGTAGGGTTAAATAATCTAAAATATACAGAATAAGGCATTAATATGTATTTCATAAGTACTAATACTGCAGTCAATATAGTAGTAATATGCATGCAAATAAGCAACTAGTTAACAGAGAATTGGCTGCTGAAGTGAAGTGTTACCAACCATACATTTAAAACGTATAATAAAAACACAACTGCAAACATTTCTAACAGTATATAAGCTATAAAATAAATGTGGCTAGCACAGCTCAGATCATGTAGTCTTGGAAGAATTTGAGAAATAATAATGATTAAATCCCTCCACTGAAAGTCCATTCCACCAAAACTTAACACAAGTTAATAAAGAAATCCATAAAAATCAAGTGGATTAATCCAAGTTTTCTGAACACAAGATATTGCTTATAAAATTATCAGATTTAATTTAGACTTTTATTCACATATAAACATAATATCAAATATGGACAACTTGTTTGACACTGACGACAGAATTTCCATTTTTTGGGTGAACTATCCCTTTAATCAAAAGTCTTCACTTGCTCTCCATCTAATTTCATTGTGTCTAGAATAAACAATTGTGAATGTAAGGTTATTAATTCCATCTCATTTGGGATTTTTCATCCCTACGGGTCATGCAGGATGTTTTGGTTTTTGCAGTAGGGGGAGGAGACAGGAAAGACTGATTAAAGCATTACTCTGGACTGGGCCTCTAAGCTTGTGAATGTGGTAATGGCCCTATTAGGTCATAAGGAAGAGTGAAGATCTTGGGATACGACCTGCTGACTGCAAGAGGGTGACATCTCCACAATTTAAACAAAAGCAGAAGGACGCTGACTTGCTGCTGGCCAACTATACTGTCAGGTTCACATTATATGAAAGTCATACTCGAATGGAGAAAGTGCAATTATAAATAATGAACTAATTATTAACTAATTCTAGGGCACAGTTAAATCCACCGTTAATTAGCTAACTGTCTTTTGTGGTGTATTTAAATGAGTACATGCAGAACTGCTCACCTGTACCCTTGCCATTTGTAAGAGAAGTCAAAAGAGCATCTCTACCTGATGTGATCTGAGAAAAAAAAAAAAAAACTCAAAATCAACTTCTCATTTAGCATGACATAAAACATGGCATAAAAACAGTTTACAGTAGCAGAAATGTCTGTTTACAGCAGTAAACATATATTAATTAATAATTTATTAGTGCTGTCAAATGATTAATTGTAATTAATCGCATCCAAAGTAAACGTTTTTGTTAATATATGTTAAAATTATATTATACACACATAATATATGTGTACAGTGTTTATATATATATATATATATATATATATATAAATACACACACATACAGTATAAAAATGTGTTTACATTTATATTATTATATTAAAAATAAATATATTTAATATATTAACAACTTTTGTCTTTAGAATATACATGCATGTATTTGAAATACAGCATATACATTATATAGACAAAAACGTTTAGTTTGGATGCGATTATCACGATGCATTACATTTAAAAGTAATAGTAGTTTAAAAGTAAGAGTAAAGACATTTATAATGTTAGGAATATTTTTTTATTTCAAATAAATGCTGTTTTTTTAACTTTCCATTCACCAAAGAATCCTAAAAAAATAGCACTGTTTCCACAAATATAATAAGCAGCACAACTTGTTAATTTTAAATACTCCTAAAAAATAAATTAAAAAAATAAATATATATATTTACAACATTAATAATTATTTTTAATGAGCATCAAATCAACATCATAGAATGATTTCTGAAGCATCATGTGATGCTGAAGACTGCAGTAGTGAAGCTGAAAATTCACTAACCAAACCCACTGACCCTAAATATGATCAATAGGTAATAGTAATTTCTAGCCAAACACCACTGATTTCATAATCACATCTGAACACTGTTATGGAACTGATGAACGTCTGAGCAAGTGGTGGATGGATTCACAGAGATAAAACAGGACAATCTCAAACAGAGACAAATAGTACCTCCTGGTGGAACAAACAGAGAAAGTGTTCCCATGAGACACCTTTCATTTCTATTTACCTTCTGTCCTGAGATGTCTTCAGCTCTTGTACTGGTCTCATTCAGTGTGCATGCTTGTGAACCTGCTGTGCTTTGAAATAGAGTCGTCTCCATGCCGTTGTCAAGTTTCTTGAGGTCTCCATGCATCTGCAGAGCCTCTGAATTCATAGCTGCCCTGACTTCCTCTCCAGCTGGTTCTGACCGTGAGCTGTGGTCCCTCAGAGGAGGTTCAGAAGCGGACAGGGAGTCATGACTTCTGTCTGAGGCGCTGGAGTTCAGCCTCTTTCTCTGATGGGAGCTACTATCATTCGATTCTCCGGAGTCTGAACGTTCTCGGTATGAAGGAATGACTTCTGAGGAGGGCGAGCCATGATCGCATTGGATCCGCTGGGTCAGAGGGCAGGAGACTTTCTCTCTGACCAAAGGATCTAGTACTAAAACCATGTCAGGGTTTGAGGCTACAAGAGAAGAGACAAACAAAGTACATTAAAACAAGATTTTTAAGATTAGAATAAGGGTGTTTTCACCAGTTTCCTTTAAAAATAACCAACCTCAGACCAGTTTAAGTGGACCAAAATAAGAAAACAAGAAAAAACACTGGACTCAATCTCATTTCAGTCCACTTCAGCTATCGCCAAGTCTCAACCTCAGTTCACTTTCAAACTGCTGATTTTAAAACCTAAATTACTGAAAATGAGCCTTGTTTGGCATCTGTAATACATTTTTAAAAAATGACAGTAATGACTTTTACATTGTAACGGAAGACTTTTCAAATAAATGCTGTTCTTTTGAAGTTTATACTCATTAATGAATCTTTAAAAACAAAATGCATCTCAATTTCTACAAAATATGAAGCTGTTCAACTGTTTTTTAAACATTGATAATCATCAAAAATCTTTCCTGAGCAGCAAATCAGCATATTAGAATGATTTCTGAAGGATCATGTGTCATTCAAGTCTGGCATAATGATGCTAAAAATTCAGCTTTGATCACAGGAATAAGTTACATTTTAATATACATTACAAGAGAAAACAGCTATTCTAAATTGTAATAATATTTCACAATTTTCCTGTCTTTACTGTAACTTTAATCAAATAAATGACTTAGTGTGCAGAAGAACATTAAAAATCATACCAACCCCAAACTTTTGAACAGTAGTAAAACAAGCAATTTCCCAGTGCAAAAAAAAAAAAAAAAAAAGGTACAAAAAGTTTTTTTTTTCTCTCTCTAAAATCATATATAGTCTTGGTTTGTTGGAAAACGTATTTCAAAAAAACAAAATTCTTGGTTTATTGGTTATCAAATCCTGAATATTAAACAGTCTGTGTGTGTGTGAACTGGCATTTGTGGTTTTTTTTAAAATATGGGACAATTAGGAATTGCATTGCATTGTAGGGCAAGGCCTAGCTAAAAATATTCATAACGCATACTGAATGAATGAATAATGCATACTAAATTTCTTTTAGGGGACTTGCAAGATTTACACCAGCATGTATGGAGAAATGCTAGGTTAACCACATATAAAAGCAAATTTATGCTGCCAGGGACAGACAAAACAAACTGAACTAAGCCAAAGGAATGTCAGATGGTTATTGTAATGAGCTGTGCATGCTGGGTGGAGATAGGACATTTCCTTTCACATTTCCTGAGTGTTTGCACACTCAGAGCAAAAGCTGTTTGGGAGGACAAGGATATCCAGACACAGAATACAAGGTGGGCACAGGAAGTGACATTAGCGTCTCACGTTCAGAGACCAACCTTTTAATATTTAAAATATTTTAAATTTTACACGTTTGCATGTACAAGCTCAAATTTGAAGATTCTTGTACCTGAGCTTCTTTTTTTTCTTCTTCTTCTTAAAAATAATAAAAATTGTGCAGCAGTTATTCAAAGTTTCCAAATTCAAACCTGAGACCCGAGATTTTTCATAGGATGGTAAAAGCAAAGATTGCGGGAAAAAAAAAGCCCATTTCACTGATAATACCTGAGAGATTGACATTCATGCATCGGTCTCAGAGTCTAGCTGTAATGAAAGAGAGCTAATGCTCTAAAGGTAACAGCGTTTCTGAGCAGATCCCTGTAATTTGTAGGAAAGCAGTCTTGCCGACATCCTGATACTTTTCACATCTGGTCAGGAAGTATCGTTCTGTTTCCACCATTCTCAGATCTCTGAAGGAGCAGAGTACAGTCTGTGCTTTTGGGTTGCATGGTCTAAAAGTACACTGCATTCTTTTCATCATTTACAGAGTCAAGATTACGGATGGGTATCGTAAAGGTTTAATGGTTTTACTACTTTTATCGATACCACTTATCGATCCGGTACTTTAACGGTACTCTTATTTGTACTTTTTGTTGTGTTTTTAATATTAAAAAAAAAGTATAATAAAAAACTAATTGAGAACAGAATTAACAAAAAAAAAATTACACAAACAAAACAAATGATTGTAAAACAAATAAATAAACAACAATTTTCCTGTAAAAGAATGGACAGTGGTTACAGTTGGGGCATGCAGGTAGGCTGCAAGAGGACTAACAGTTTTTAACTGCAGCTTTAACCA